>WNGS01006109.1:0-11089 GCA_020271785.1 Procambarus virginalis | reverse complement strand
GGAGAGATGCTAGGAGGAAAGTAGTGAGGGAGAATGGAGAATTAGGGAGGGAGGGAAAGGCAGGCTGCTGCCTCTCTGCCTCTGCCTCTCTGGCTGCCTGCCTCTCTGCCTGCCTGCCTCTCTCTCTGCCTGCCTGCCTCTCCTCTCTGCCTGCCTGCTCTCTCTCTGCCTGCCTGCCTGCCTGCCTGCCTGCCTGCCTGCCTGCCTGCCTCTCTGCCTGCCTCTCTGTCTGCCTGCCTCTCTGCCTGCCTGCCTCTCTGCCTGCCTGCCTCTCTGCCTGCCTGCCTGCCTCCCTGCCTGCTGCCTCTCTGCCTGCCTGCCTCTCTGCCTCTCTGCCTGCCTGCCTCTCTGCCTGCCTCTCTGCCTGCCTGCCTCTGTCTGCCTGCCTCTCTGCCTACTGCCTCTCTGCCTGCTTGCCTGCCTGCCTTTCTCTCCCTCCCTAATTCTCCCATCCCCCCCTCACTACTTCCTTTCTGCCTACCTCCCCCTCCCTATCTCACTAATTCTCCCTCTCTCTCTAATTCTCCCCCCTCTCTCATACTGCCTCCCATCTAAGCTCCCATCCATCCACCCACCAGTCAGCAATCACTGACGCAATGCGTGCATTTGGAGCCGACATGGTGCACAGATGTTTCATGATCGTGCAGATATGTAAACAAAATCACAGAATGAACTCTCCAGCCTCAAGACAAATCAAATAACAGGAATAATAGGCCGTGAATCTGTGAAATCACAGGGTAGAAGGCACTCTAGAGTAGTGGCGCCCAAGTGGGCGGACCATCTCCCACCCATCACCACGGGCCGGCGTGACGCTTGGCGGACCGCTTCCTACCCGAACTTTTTTCGTGTAGCATGACTCCCCAACCCCAATCGGGAAACTGGAAGTTTCGGATAACTTAAGTTCGGAAACCAAGTGACGCTCTGTACTCTGTTCCTGACTACCTAAAAACCTCACTTCAAACTAAATTTTATACCTAATTTATCGAAATCTACACTACTAAAGTATGTTCAAGTTATTACTTACCCTTGCTAGACTGCTGTTGGCGCATGGAACATGGTGAGGAGGGGGAGGAGGAGAGGTGTTACTGTTTGGAAGGGGAGTCTCCTTCCATTATAACATCAGGCAGTGAGGACATCACTGGTGTACACTCTCTGGCACGTTTTGCCTGCATACCACTAGGACTTGTTTGTCTTACTAAGAATCTGTCTAAAGACACTTGTTTTTCCCTACAATTTAACACTTGTCTGTAGTAAGACATCACATTGTCATTTAAAAGGTCAATGCAACGGCCTGCTACAGCTTCATCTGGGTGAGTTTTTTCAACAAAACTTTGCAGTTCTTCCCATACTGTACTTCACAAATTTTCTTAATGAAGAAGGAATATCCTCTACTGCCTCTACTCACAACTATTTTCTTAGGTTGAACCTTACCACTGGCTTTCTTGGGACCCATGGCGTGATATATAATAACAAATTTTATGCTCAAATAACAAAAAATCCGTAAAGAAACAGTAAATCCTTCAGAAGAATTCAGGCGAGATAGTCACTGGGCACAAGGCACTGGTAAACTGAGCAGCGATCGCCGTGCTACCATGCGCTAGGTCGGCCCGTACGCATATTGACACCCTCGTATCCTGAGGCAACGCTCGTATCCCGATGCAAATTTTCCGAGCAAATGCTGCTTGTAACCCGAAAAACTCGTATCCAGGGGCGCTCGTAAGCTGAGGTACCAATGTATGTACATGATTTCAGAAACATGGTAATGATGCCAATGCGTTTTAGTTTGCCAATTAAACCTGGTCAAGCTTTTGATTTTTCAGGGGTGGAAGCTGATGGGACCTTGGGAATTGTAAAGCGTGTACTTTCAAAAAGCATACTGTGTGATGCAGTTGCTAGGGTTCATAGAAAAGGTACTGCACACTGTGGTTACAAAATGGCAGCAACAATTTTGAAAAGGGAATTTTATGGTATTCCTTGGCAATTTGTGCAAGAATTTTGTAAACCTTGACCAACTTGTGAAAAGACACAGCCCCAGACATGCCCCCCCCCCCCCAGAAACCAATCGTCGAAACGGAATTTATGCATCACATACAAGTAGACCTGATAGACATGAGAAATTCTCCAGATGGAGACTATAGCTATATTTGCCATGTGGTAGATCATTTCAGCAAATATCATACTGTGTTTCCTTTAACCACTTAACTGCGCCAACCGAGTATTCTCAGTCGGTGGGAAACTGCGCCAACAAAGAAAACACTCTTTGATTTTTTCGTACACATTCTAAATGTGTGCGAGGTTGGTTGTGTGTGAAATGGACTCTTAGGACCTCCAGTGTGAGGGCAGCCATCTTGGAAAAAATTCCCAGAATGCCCTAGGGCTGCTGGCTGGGTTAGTACCGAGTGAGCAACCATGGGTGGCTCACGCGCCTCTTGCTCCCAAACACCTATCAGACATGGTGTTGAAAGATCGCGCTCTGTCAGTGAAATCCAAACCTTATTGTTTGAAGAACATAAGGGTCATAATATTGGTGAAACTAGGCGCAATAAGGACTTAACACAAAGGTCGGATGCAAGTGATACAGCAACCATGAGGTCAATACAGCGAGCATATCCAGTTGTAGCTCTGAGCACCACCCTTGCCCCATCTATGCTATCTCCAATTTATTTAGACGATATATAGATGAATCGTTTTCTGCGTTCAGTGATAATGCTTCTGATACAAGTAGCATAGATGAACAGTGTTAGCAGCTTCCATGGTGGTGTTTTCCATAGATATTTTCAGAGTAGCTGAACCTCTTCTTGACTGACGGACACTCTTTGAGGCTAGCTTAACACTTTGACATGCGCAAGACTCCGCCGTGCGTCTTTTTCCGCCTGACCGTCCTGCACACAGGACTCAGAATCGTGTCCTGGTAAAATCTAATCTAACTTACGCTTTTTTTTATCTTTTTTTACCTACGTGCTCATAGAACATTCTATTGCGAACACATTGGCACAAAAATGAATGACGTACATACAAAAATAATGTCAGGACAGTCAAATAAGTATAAACTTTCGAAGCGCATGTGTCGTCGCGTCACCGATAACGGGTAACAGTTCCACCACTTCCCACACTCTTGCGGGTGGGCCGCGACCATGATTCTACATTTATATTCATATCTCTGTGTTGGGAATTTCATTGCGAATTCATTGATACCAAAATTAACACTGTAGGACAAGTGTGGAGTTGACAACAATCCCAAGAGTAGAAACATTTTGTTGCTGTTTGGCGCTCAAGGCGAGTCATCTACGTAGTTTTTTCTTTGGTGCTGGTCTCCCTATACATTTAGTGACCTTTTTTACGGATGTTCTTCTAGAGAATTTTATTGCGAACACATTGGTACCAAAATGAAATACGTAGCTCGATAACTAATGTCAGGAGAGTAAAAAGAGTATACACATTTTTGTTTTTCCGCGCCGCGCGCACATACCACTTTTTTTTCCTCGATCGCAGGGCGGGTGAAAGTGTTAATCTCTTCCAGACTGACGGACACTCTTTGAGGCTGGTTGAATCTCTTTCTGAGTGGAACCTTACAAAGCGATCTTTTCACAACCTTACAAATTGATCTTTTCCTGTAATCTTTTCAAGTCTACCTTACATTTTACAAGCTTGGATACATTCCACTTACAGATACTAATGCCAAGGGTGTACGTGAGTGCGTTATTTGTAAGCACACAGAACGAAGAATCAGGAACCGAAAATCTATCTGTACCTTGTGCAACGAGAGCGAAGTTGTGCTGTGTACCATGGACTACTTCATTGATTATTACTCACTTCCGAAGTACTGAGTGTGTAATACAGTGTGTTACTGTGTAAATAGTATGTGAAACTGTACATATTATAATTTTAGTGAATTTTTGACAAGTAATATTGTGACAATAAACATCTATTGTGGACACATTACTGACACATGTATCACAATTCCATGGAACATTATGAACGTTCTACTGTATACATATTGTAAAGGACACAAATATGCATCATGTACAATAAAAAACAAAACCACTTTGGAAATACATAGAACAAATAATTGAAAATATATTTGTGGCAACACCCGGTGCTTGAATGGTCCGCGTGACCATGTCTGAGCATGTGACGCACAGGCGACCAGCCCCAGATGACATCACAGCACACCTTGTCCATGTTCCCACAGCCAAACTAAGTAGAATTTGGTATTTATTTTTACATAGACATGTTCAGGGAAGGGAATTTACCATTTTACTAAGAAAAAAGAGTTTGGGGGAACACTTTATTTCATGCGCACAGGGGAAATTTCACAATAAACTTGGTGCAGCACGATGGTTAAAATTTAAAACTGCCAAGGAGGTTGCTTTAATGCTGGAGGAGCGCGTTTTTAGCATATTTAGGACTCTCGAAAATTTTCCATTCAGACAATGGCAAAGAGTTTGTAAACCTAATGCTGAAATGTCTTTTTGATCAGTGGGGGGGGGGGAACAATTATTTTGACTGGAAGACCCCATCGCTTCCAGTCCCAGGATGTGTTGAAAATGGCAACAAAGTCATTCAGGACAAACTCCGCAAGTTGAAGATCGATTCAGGTTTAACCACTGTGCTGCGCTGAGTTTATTGCAAAATTCCCCCAGTGCGCATGAAATTAAGTGTTCCCAAATTTTTTTTCTTTTTAAAATAATGAATTCCCTTCCCTGAACACATGTATATAAAAAATAATGTGAAATTCCACTTACTTTGGCCGTGAGGAGGTGGACAAGGTGCGCTGTGAAGTCATCATGGGCTGGTCACTGGTGCGTGACTCACCCAGACATGGTCACGGGGCCATTTGAGACCCGCCAGTTGCTACAATTATATTTACAAATATTATTTCTATGTATTTTCAATGCTTTTTTCGTATTGTATCAGATGTATATATGTGTCCTGACAATTTATATAAAGAATAACGTCCATAATGTTCCATGGAACTGTGATATATTTGTCACTAAAGTGTCCTCAATAAAGGTTTATTGTTGTAATATTACTTGTTTTACTTTCATTAATAATACATTATATACAGTTTCACACACTATTTACAAAGTAACACACAGTATTACACTCTTAGTACTTAGCAAGCGAGTGATATTCAAAGAAGCAGTCCATGAGACACGGCGGGACTTTGCACTCGACACATATGGTACACACAGATTTTCGCTTCCGTGGTTTTCGTTCTGAGTGCTTGCAAACAATGCACTCACATATGCCTTTGGCCTTAGTTCCTGTAGGTGGTAGGTAAGCAGTCTTGTGAATTGCAAAATCCCTCTTTACCAGCCAGTCTGTTGGAAAATAAATGCGCTCTGGTTGGGGCATGATAAACTGTCCTTACGCTATCTTCTTAGCCGTACTTGACAAGTAATTGCGACAGCAGAGCTTGACTAAATACTCAAATTTTAGGTTTTTTGCCCGTTTTCATCAAAAACATGCTGAAACAGTTGAGCACTTTTACGTCCACAAGATGAAAGAATTTCCTTGTCCACTTTACAGTTCTGCAGACACACTCGACGGCACCAACCATCATGTCACATTTATCTACAAGTCTCATTTATATTGTAGTCAATGATACAATCTGGCTTGAACAATGATCCATCACCTCGATACCTCACTTTGCCAATGTCAAGCATTTCACCAGTGTGATTAGTTGTCAACATATTAACTTCACATTTGTCTTTCCAACGCAATGCTAATATTTTGTCACATTTTCTAAGTTCACAATCACCTACACCAATATTATTCTCAAAAACTGGCATTTCTTTCCTATTTGTCTTTACAGTGCCACACACTCCCGTTTTATGTTCAAGCAAGAACTTTGTTAGCAAGGGGCTGGTATAATAATTGTCAGTGTACAGAATGTGCCCCTTGTTCAGCAATGGTTCCATTAGCGTCTTCACTACACTGCCAGAAAACCAGAGAGGATCCTCTGAGGGTATGTCTACATCTGTACCAGAATATAATATCATATCGATCACCATTCCAGTTTCACAAGCACACAGTACAAAAAATTTGAGGTCAAAACGGTGCCGTTTCGATGGGATATACTGTTTGAAGAGAAGATGGCCCATGAAAAGAACTTGGGATTCATCAAACATTCTGTCCAGATACAAAGTAATCACGAAATTTCCCTTTGAGATCACTGAACACTTTTCGCACTCTCTAAAGTCGATCATTTCTATAAAAATTTTCAAGATTTTCAAAGTGCAGGCACCTTAGTAGTAGCAGGAACCTGTCTCGTGACAAGTATTTGTTGAACACAGGTGATGGAACAGCAGCTACTTTGTTCCAATAATCCTGAATGACTTGCTTCTCCGAATGTTTTTGGAGCATACATAGAGTGAAGGACACATACAGCTCAGCCGCAATGGTGTCCTTCTAACGTATCATACGTGATGCCTGTAATATTCCAGTTTCAATAAGTTGCCCTGCATATCTGTTGGTTTCGGCAACAAGATGTTGCATGAACTGCTCATCAAAATATGCACGAAAATAGTCCATTTCCGTCATGTCTTCACCTGTGTACAAAAACATGGGTGCAACCCCCCACATCACTTTCATCAAATTGAGGTTTGTGTGGTACAAAAATATCATAGTCCTCCCACACAAATTCAGCCATTCTCCTTTTAGCACCTCCACGAGCGACTCCACTACGGGTGCATTTTCTGGCACTAGATCTCCTTTGGGGAGGAGTTGGAGGTCTTCTACCTTGTCTACTAGTAGGGTGAGCAGGGAAAGTAGATGTAGAGGCAACACTGTCATCAGTGTCGTCGAGAGGGGATACATGGCGGCGCTTGGCAGGGCGACCTGCTGAGACAGCAGATCTGCGCCTGGTAACACCGCGACGACGGCAGCTGCTAGTCCTTGCCTCATCTATGCTACTTGTATCAGAAGCAGCGTCACTAAACCCAGAAAATGACTTGATAGTATCACTTTCGTCAAAAATGGGAGATGGAGGTGGTGGTGGTGGGGATAATTCTGGCAAAGGCGATGACCTGTGATGCTTTACTGTGAGTGCAGCTCACCCTGAACGATACGCGCTCACTGTATCATCTTCATCTGCATCTATTTCACTTCCACTAGGCCCTTGAGTTATGTCTCTATCAATCCTTGGGTCATCAATATAACATTCCACTTCATCCTCAAACAATAAACTGTTTATCTCCCCTGGAGAAAGCGGTTTTGCAACAGCGTGTCGCACAGGTGACTGGGAGCTGGAGGCGCGTGCGTCAGCCATGGTTGTTCAGTCAAAACTGAGGCTACCCTCGGGCCTGGGGCATTCTGGGATTTTTTTTTTTCAAAATGTCTGCCCCTCACTGATGGCCTCAGGCATCCATTTCGTACACAACCAACCGCGCGCGCGTTTCGAATGGGTACCAAAAAATCAAAGAGAGTTTTCTCAGTTGGTGCAGTTTCCCGCTGACCAAGAAAACTCGGCTGGCGCAGTTAAGTGGTTAAATGATGAATGACGAATCAAGCTTTCCTTGGGCATTATGGTTACCAAAGGTTATGTATGCCATGAATATCACGACTTCAGAGACTACAACATTATCGCCATATGAAGTAGTATTCGGCATGCATGATAGAGGAAATATTCTAGATGGGGTATGTACTGGAGTAAAGGATGAGGAAGACATTACTGGAGTTAATACTGACGAGGATACAGTAAATGTTCTCAGTTGGAGGATGCTGGTGATGATGTGCTAGTGGTCGCTGGTGATGATGTGGTAGAGGTCGCTGGTGATGATGTGCTAGAGGTCGTTGCTGATGATGTGGTAGAGGTTGCTGGTGATGATGTGGTAGAGGTCACTGGTGATGATGTGGTAGAGGTGGCTGTGATGAATAAACTGTACCAATCACTGCCACCCCACACACCAATGCAATAATAAGGAGATTGATAGCAGTGCTTCACATTCGACAATGTTAACACTATCGGTCACCGGGCAGGTGCGCGGTCAACTTAGGTGTCATGTACCAAGCGTGCGGGCAAGTGCGTGGTGACACCTAAATGTGTATACTTGTTTCAGCTTTCTCACCTTAATTCTCGTGCTATGTCGCTCGTTTTGGTATCATTGTGTTCGCAATTAAATTCCCTACAGATGTGTATGAATATAATGTACAAAAGTTTGGAGCGCCTCCCCACAGAAAAGCCTAAAGTTACCCGTGAACGAGCACCAATTTGTACACTGCAACCTAATGTATATACTCGTTCAGTTTGATAACATCAATTTTCGTGTTGCGTCTTTCATTTTGGTATCAAATTGTTCGCAATAAAAAGGCACGTATTTTAAAACTAGTCCCATAATAATAGAGCAATAACTGGAATTTTAACAAATATTTTAATTCTGGAAGTTCATCATCAGAAAATTATTTATATCTTTCCAGTGTTCTGACATAAATTCTTGTGTTATATCTTTCATTTTGGTATCAAATTGTTCGCGACGTAAAGGCGCACATTTTAAAACTAGTCCCAACATAATAGCACAATAAATAGATTTTTAATGAATATTTTACATTTTTGACCAAAAACCTATTAATAATCATATAAGTGTTCGGACATCAAGTTTCATGTTACATCCTTCATTTTGGTATCAAATTGTGCGTATTCTAAAGGCGCTTATTTTGATACCATTCCTAGGTCGATTGGATAAAAATGAATTTTATACAAATATTTTTTGTAGTGGATGCAAGTCCGGTCCAAATTTAGGATTCAAGAGAAAAATAATGGATGTGAGTCCAGTCCAGAGTTACAGATAGTGTTAAATTATTTAACAGATGACATGATAATGAACATTGGAACTGAAATAGAGGGAATACAGAGAACATATACGGCACACATAGACGAGATAAAACACCTAAATTATTGGGATCGTCTCAAAGCTCTCCAAATGTACTCTCTAGAAAGGAGACGAGAGAGATACCAAATAATATACACATGGAAAATACTGGAGGGACAGGTCCCAAGTCTGCACAGTTAAATAACAACGTACTGGAGTGAACGATATGGAAGAAAATGCAGAATAGAACCAGTGAAGAGCAGAGGTCCCATAGGCACACTCAGAGAACACTGTATAAACATCAGAGATCCGTGGTTGTTCAACGTCCTACCAGCGAGCTTCAGAAATATTGCCGGAACAACCGTGGACATCTTCAAGAGAAAACTAGATTGTTTTCTTCAAGGAGTGCCGGACCAACCGGGCTGTGATGGGTATGTGGGCATGCGGGCCGCTCCGAGCAACAGCCTGGTGGACCAAACTCTCACAAGTGAAGCCTGGCCTCAGGCGGGCTTGGGGAGTAGAACTCCCAGAACCCCATCAAGCAGGTAAATGAACAGCTATCTGATCTTCATATAAAGGCTGCATGTGACTTCATCAAACAAACTATGCCAAGTGTAGAAGGCCTTAATGAAACAATGTTGCAGCGGGACCCCTCCCGGCCGGTTGCATTAGGTGAATTTATTCAAATAATTCAAGCTGATGGTTGTCACTGGGTCACCGTTTTCAACATAGAAGAAACTGGACAAATTAACATATACGACACCAGGCAAAAATTTCCATCCAAATCTACTGAAGTTATCTTGTGTGCTCTTGCTAATTGCCAGGATGATAAGCTGATATGCAATATAATGAATGTCAGCAGACACAGGGACTCAAGTATGAGTGGGGTGTATGCTGTGGCATTTCCTGCATCACTTGCAAATGGTGAAGATCTGGTGAACCTTGTATATGATGTGCAGAATATGAGACAACATCTTCAAGAGAACTTTAAAGGAAAGTGTCTCCCCTCATTCCCTACAGCTCAGGCACTGAGAAGAAAACGAATCATCCAGTCATGCTCGACCGAAGTGTACTGCATTTGCAGAAAGCCAAATGATTTGAAGCTGATGGTATGCTGTAACTGTTGCAATATTTGGTACCATGGATCATGTATAGGTGTTACAGAATGTAATGATGATTCGTGGATTTGTTTCATTGTGCGCTAGCAAGTTGTGAATTATAATTGAAAAATTAATTTAAAATAATTAATACATTATTATTATTATTATTAATTATTATAACCTTACCAAATGCTTTGCTGAATCAAATAATGTTATTACTTTCAATGTGTTACAATATCATAATTAAGTGCTGAAAGTGTCAGGTCTTTTATATAGTCAGTATTTGTTATATTGTGTGCTCTTTTTATGTTGTTTAAATTTCAAATAGAAATAGTTTTGCCAAATGCTTTGCTGAATTAAATAATGTTATTACTTTCAATGTGATACAATATCATAATTAAGTGCTGCAAGTGTCTGGTCTTTTATATAGTCGGTATTTGTTATATTGTGTACTCTTTTTATGTTATTTAAATTTCAAATAGAAATAGTTTTTAAAGTACAGTGGCACCTCGACTTACAAATTGCCACCGACTTACGATCATTTCGAGTTACGATGTAAATTTCATAAAAAAATGCGACTCGACTTACGATAGTGTCGTCGACTAATGATATTTGTTGGTACACGTTTGGGTCGACCGCGAGCGCGTGGTTCCCAGTCACGCGGGCCAACCTGCCTCAGTTTACTAGAGCTGCCTGCTTAGTGACAATCACGCCTATAAGAAATTCCATTTTTGTGGTGATTTTTTGCTTTTTGAACATAAAACTGATTATTATATATCATGCCATTGGTCCCAGAAGTCAGTAGTGGTAAGGTTCAATCTAAGAAAATAGTTGTGAGTTGAGGCAGTAGAGGATATCCCTTCCTCACTAAGAAAATGTGTGTGAAGTATAGGAAGAACTGCAAAGTTTTATTGAAAAAACTCACCCAGATAAAGCTGTAGCAGGACGTTGCAATGACCTTTTAAATGACAATGTGATGTCTTATTACAGACAAGTGTTAAAATGTAGGGAAAAACAAGTGTTTTAGACAGATTCTTAGTAAGACAAGCAAGCAGTGAGCCACAAGCAGGTCCTAGTGGTGTGCAGGCAAAACATGCCAGAGAGTGTATCCCAGAAAAGTCATCACTGCCTGATGTTAAAATGGAAGGGTAACAAACAAACAGTAACACCTCTCCT
>WNGS01006105.1:31509-42532 GCA_020271785.1 Procambarus virginalis | reverse complement strand
GGCAACGGTAACTTGTCTGATTAGAGCTAAAACAGCTCTAATGCGGCTGAAACGTCGAAATATGCAATAAAAATATGGTTTCTCTCCTAATCAATATCTTACTCCATTTTAACCGAGGTACGAATGTTGATTGAAATAATGTATTTAATGTTAATTTCAATCAATTAAAGTATACATCAGATTTGTCGCATATGTAATGAATTAATAAGAATAAACTGACAATCCGCATCCAAGGAGAGAAACCCTGATTTTATTGCATATTTCGACGTTTCAGCCGCATTATAGCTGTTTTTGCAGTACATCTTCTTTCTGTAACATACACGGAAAATCTGGAACATTTTAGTTAATTCTAATGAAAACACATTGATTTGTGTGATTTGAACGAATAATGGACTATCTCGTCGTATTTCCCACGTTTTTAAGGACTGCCAGTTTATTGTTATTAATTCATTACATATGCGACAAATCTGACGTATACGCGTACTTAATTGCAAATTCACATTAAATACATTATTTTCAATCAACCATTCGTACGTCGTTACAATAGCGACTAAGATATTGATTAGGAAAGAAACCCTGTTTTTATTGCATATTTCGACCTTTCAGCCGAATTAGAGCTGATGCGGAGAAGGCAACGGCAACATGTCTGATTAGAGCTAAAACAGCTCTAATGCGGCTGAAACGTCGAAATATGCAATAAAAACAAGGTTTCTCGCCTAATCAATGTCCTACTCGCTACTTTACCGAGATACAAATGGTTGATTGAAAATATTGTATTTAATGTGCATTTTCTATTAAATACGAGTTTGCATCATATATATCGTATATGTAGTGAATTCGTTCACTACATGCGAGAGAGGGGGCTTACTCCCGCCGTTTACCCGTTAGACCTCCTACAGTCTCCGGCAATGTTCTGGCACAGAGAAAGCTCCAACGGGTAAACGGCGGAAATAAGCCTCCGCTCTCGCATGTAGTGAACGAATTCACTACATATATTCAATCAACCAATCGTACCTGCGAATACTTGCAGAGAGCCAGAATTTGGCTCCAAAATATGGCTCAAGGTTCGAATTTGGGATGGTTGGGATATTTTGAAAACTTCAGGGTGGGTTTGGGCAAAATGTTACCCATCGCCGCTCTCAGTAATTGGTATATTTTCGATATAAAATTCGTTATTTCAAACTGCGAATACGCGCAGAGAGCGAGAATTTGGCTCCAAAATGTTGCTGAAGCGAAGAAATTGGGAAGTTTGGGATATTTTGAAATCTGAAGGGAGGGTTTAGGAAAAATGTGATCCATCGCCGCTATCAGTAATTGGCATATTTTCGTTATTAAATGTCGTAATTTCAAACTGCGAATACGTGCAGAGAGCCAGAATTTGGCTCCAAAATATGGCTCAAGGGCCGAATTTGTAACGTTTGGGATATTTTGAAAACTGCGATTGGGGGCTTGGGCAAAATGTGACCCATCGCTGCTCTCAGTATATGGCATATTTTCGGTATAAAAATTCGTAATTTCAAACTGCGAATACGTGCCGAGAGCCAGAATTTGGCTCCAAAATATGGATCAAGCGTCGAACTTAGGTTGTTTGGAATATTTTGAAAACTACAGGGAGGGTTTGGGCAAAATGCGATCCCTCGCTGCTTTCAGTAATTGGCATGTTTTCAGTATAAAATTCGTAATTTCAAACTGCGAATACATGCAGAGAGCCAGAATTTGGCTCCAAAATATGGCTCAAGGGTCGAATTTGGGATGTTTCGGAAATTTTCAAAACTGCAGGGGTGTTTGGGTAAAATGTGACCCATCGCCGCTCTCAGTAATTGGCATATTTTCGGTATAAAAAATCGTAATTTCAAACTGCAAATACGTGCTGAGAATCAGAATTTGGTTCCAAAATATGGTTCAAGCGTCGAATTTGGGATGTTTGTGATATTTTGAAAACTGCAGAGGGGTTTGAGCAAAATGTGACCCATCGCTGCTCTCAGTAATTGGCATATTTACGGTATAAAAAGTCATAATTTCAAACTGCGAATAAGTGCAGAGAGCCAGAATTTGGCTCCAAAATAGGGCTGAATCGTCGAATTTGGAATGTTTGGGATATTTTGAAAACTGCAGTGGGGGTTTGGGCAAAATGTGACCCATCGCTGCTCTCAGTAATTGGCATATTTTCGTTATAAAATTTGAAATTTCAAACTGCGAATACATGCAGAGAGCCAGAATTTGGCTCCAAAATATGGCTCAAGGGTCGAATTTGGGATGTTTCGGATATTTTGAAAACTGCATGGGGGGGGGCGGCAAAATGTGACCCATCGCCGCTCTCAGTAATAGGCATATTTTCGGTATAAAAAGTCATAATTTAAAACTGCGAATACCCTCCCTGCAGTTTTTAAAATATCCCAAACATCCCAAAATCGAAGCTTGAGCCATATTTTGGAGCCAAATTCTAGCTCTCGGCACGTATTCGCAGTTTGAAATTAAGAATTTTTATACCGAAAGTATGCCATATACTGAGAGCAGCGATGGGTCACATTTTGCCCAACCCCCCAACCCCATCGCAGTTTTCAAAATATCCCAAACGTCCAAAATTCGACCCTTGAGCCATATTTTGGAGCCAAATTCTGGCTCTCTGCACGTATTCGCAGTTTGAAATTACGACATTTTATACCGAAAATATGCCAATAACTGAAAGCGGCGATTGATCACATTTTTCCCAAACCTCCCCCCTGCAGTTTTCAAAATATCCCAAACTTCCCAAATTCGTCGCTTCTGCAATATTTTGGAGCCAAATTCCGGCTCTCTGCACGTATTCGCAGTTTGAAATAACAAATTTTATAGCGAAAATATACCAAATACTGATCGCAGCGATGGGTCACATTTTGCCCAAACCCCCCTGCAGTTTTAAAATATATCACAAACATCCCAAATTCGACCCTTGAGCCATGTTTTGAGCCAAATTCTGGCTCTCTGCACGTATTCGCTGAATGAAATTACGACTTTTTATACCGAAAATATGCCAATTACTGCAAGCGGCCATGGATCACATTTAGCCCAAAACCTCCATGCAGTTTTCAAATTATGCCAAACAACCCAAATTCGACGCTTGAACCATATTTTGGAGCCAAATTCTGGCTCTCCGCACGTATTCGCAGTTTGAAATTGCGAATTCTTATACCGAAAATATGCCAATTACTGAGAGCGGCGATGGGTCATATTTTGGCCAAACCTCCGCTGCAGTTTTCAAAATATCCCAAACATTCCAAATTCGACGATTGAACCATATTTAGGAGCCAAATTCAGGCTCTCTGCATGTATTCGCAGTTAGATATTACGAATTTTTATACCGTAAATATGCTAATTACTGAGAGCAGCGATGGGTCGCATTTCGCCCAAACCCCCCTGCAGTTTTAAAATATATCAGAAACATCCCAAATTCGACCCTTGAGCCATATTTTGGAGCCAAATTCTGGCTCTTAGCACGTATTCGCAGTTTGAAATTACGATTTTTATACCGGTCGAGGATTGAACGCCGACCTGCATGACGCGAGACCGTCGCTCTACCGTCCAGCCTAGCGGCTGAAACGTCGAAATATGCAATAAAATCAGGGTTTCTCTCCTTGGATACGGATTGTCAGTTTATTGTTATTAATTCATCACACATGCGAAAAATCAGATGTATACGCGTAATTGATTGCAAATTCACATTAAATACATTATTTCAATCAACCATTCGTACCTCGTTAAATTAGCGAGTAAGATATTGATTAGGAGAGAAACCCTGTTTTTATTGCATATTTCGACGTTTCAGCCGCATTAGAGCTGTTTTTGCTCTAATCAGACAAGTTACCGTTGCCTCGTCCGCATCAGCTCTAATGCGTTTGAAACGTCGAAATATGCAATAAAAACAGGGTTGCTCTCCTAATCAATATCTTACTCACTATTGTAACGAGGTACAAAAGGTTGATTTAAATAATGTATTTAATGTGAATTTGCAATTAATTACGCGTATCGATCAGATTTGTCGCATATGTAATGAATTAATAACAATAAACTGTCAATCCGTATCCAAGGAGAGAAACCCTGATTTTATTGCATATTTCGACGTTTCAGCCGCATTAGAGCTGTTTTTGCAGCTTTCTGTAACTTACATAATCTTCTTTCTGTAACATACACGGAAAATCTGGAACATTTTAGTTAATTCTAATGAAAACACATTGATTTGTGTGATTTGAACGAATAATTGACTATCTCGTCGTATTTCCCACGTTTTTAAGGATTGCCAGTTTATTGTTATTAATTCATTACATATGAGACAAATCTATCTCGTCGTTTTACCCACGTTTTTAAGGATTTTTAAGTTTTTTTTTTAAGTTTATTGTTATTAAGTCATTACATATGCGACAAATCTGATGTACATGCGTAATTAATTGCAGATTCACATTAAATACATTATTTTCAATCAACCATTCGTACCTCGTTACAATAGCGACTAAAATATTGATTAGGAGAGAAACCCTGTTTTTATTGCATATTTCGACGTTTCAGGCGCATTAGAGCTGATGCTGAGGAGGCAACGGCAACTTGTCTGATTAGTGCTAAAACAGCTCTAATACGGCTGAAACGTCGAAATATGCAATAAAAACAAGGCTTCTCTCCTAATTAATGGCCTACTCGTTACTTTACCGAGATACAAATGGCTGATTGAAAATAATGTATTTAATGTGCATTTGCAATTAAATACGAGTTTGCATCATATATATCGTATATGTAGTCAATTCGTTCTCTACATGCGAGAGTGGGGGCTTACTCCCGTCGTTGACCCGTTGAACCTCCTCCAGTGTCTGGCAATGTTCTGGCACAGAGAAAGCTCCAACAGGTAAACGGCGTGAGTAAGCCCCCGCTCTCGCATGTAGTGAACGAATTCACTATATATATCAATCAAACAAACGTACCTCGTTAAAATAGCGAGTAATATATTGATCATGAGAGAAACCCTGTTTTTATTGCAATTTCGACGTTTCAGCCGCATTAGAGCTGATGCGGAGGAGGCAACGGCAACTTGTCTGATTAGAGCTAAAACCGCTCTAATCTGGCTGAAACGTCGAAATATGCAATAAAAACAAGGTTTCTCTCCTAATCAATATCTTACTTGTTATTGTAACGAGGTACGAATGGTTGATTGAAAATAATGTATTTAATGTGAATTTGCAACTAATTACACGTATACATCAGATATGTCGCATATGTAATGAATTAATAACAATAAACTGGCAATCCTTAAAATCGTGGGATATACGACGAGATAGTCCATTATTCGTCCAAATCACACAATTCAATATGTTTTCATTAGAATTAACTAAAATGTTCCAGATTTTCCGTGTATGTTACAGAAAGAAGATGTACTGTAAAAACAGCTCTAACGCGGCTGAAGGGAAGGGAACTATCAGGGGGAAAGCACCAAGACATTACGACTATATAGCACTGGGAAGGGGTCAGGATAAGGATTTGGGATGGGACGAGGGAAGGAATGGTGCTCCAACCACTTGGACGGTCGAGGATTGAACGCCGACCTGCATGAGGCGAGACCGTCGCTCTAACGTCCAGCCTTGCGGCTGAAACTTCGAAATATGCAATAAAATCAGGTTTCTCTCCTTGGATATGGATTGTCAGTTTATTGTTATTAATTCATCACACATGCGACAAATCAGATGTATACGCGTAATTGATTGCAAATTCACATTAAATACATTATTTCAATCAACCATTCGTACCTCGTTAAATAGCGAGTAAGATATTGATAAGGAGAGAAACCCTGTTTTTTTTAAGCTCCTGGCACGCATATCGTTTCGGGCAAAACTCTTGTGATATTTTACCTACTAAAAAGCTGAACTGGTCAATTTTGTTGGCCTGTGAATGCCAGTGACTACTCTTATGACATTCCCTAATTTCTGCAATATTGTCAAACTAATGACAATTACTAGTAGTTAGTTATATATTACCTAAATAATTGCAGAACTGATGTGTAGTAAAGCAACAATCCAAATTAACCACTGATGTGGCCAGAACCACGCTGTTGTTGCCCGTCGGTCTGTTCGTATACACCATACGAAGGTTACAGCATAATCTAACCTAACCTAAAACAACAGAGCCTAAGAATGACTAACCTGAGAATAATAAATCCTAAGCTATGAATATTACAATAGTACACTGGTTGTTTTTATTGATTTAGGGCGACGACATGAGTAAACTGGTTATGTTGTGTTGATTTAGGGGCAACGAACTGGTTATTACACCATGTTTTGTACATAAACAAACACAAGGTGTAATTCTTTTAATTACAATAATAATAACAAAAAAAGGTAATAATTAATGTACTTGTTAAGCAAAATTGGCAAAATCTTATTATTTCCATTAGGAAAAATATTAAAAGATATTTGGAAAGAGATATGTAGACTATGTCTTACATTTTCTTCCGTTATTTACACTAAAAGAACGTTAAACGTTACTTAATTAATTAATTTAACACTTTCGCCACTCAGTGGTGCGCGAGCGCTTTCTTAAGTTTTGTTCGGGTTACTCAAGGGTGACACTGGAGGGCGTCACGATAATAAATATTTGTATAAATTCCATTTCGATCCGATCTACTTGGGGATAATTTACAAATGTTCGCCATGAAATTACGTTTTCTCTAATAGCCGAACAGCTTATTTGAGAAAACAGCATGGCAGGAATCATCGTGGTAAACAATTGTATTATTGACACGCCGAGTATGATCGATGTAGTTTTTATATTTGTTGCAGGTCGAACGCATCCTTATGTGAATTTTATACTTATGTTCTTCGAGAACATTCTATTGCGAACATATTGGTACAAAAATGAAATACGTACATCGAAAATAATGTCAGGACAGTGACAAGATTATACACTTTTAAATGTGGCCGCTCCATCGCCGATACGCTAATTTCAATTGGGGAAATATATTTTTTCATACGCCGTTTCGCGACAATTACTAATTATATCAGATATAAACGTTGCAAAAGAAGTTTAGGATTAAGTAACATATTAAACATAAAAAAACGAATACATTAATACCTAAACAGTTGTATATACAGTGATAAATTGTGCCAAACATTACTTAATATTATTTACTAAGAAGCGTATGACAACTCCAAACGGCATGATTTCAACAGGATTACATAGTTGTCAAAAAAATCTTGATTTTAATTATCAAGTATTGTCACGATGTCTTTTACATCGTGACAAATCACACCACATGAAACTTGAAAAAATCACTATATTACCATATTGAGAACTTTTAACTTCAAATCAACAAGTGAGTTTTCGTATAAATTAGATCCTAGAAAAGACATGAAAACGTTGTTCCCAATACAAATGTTAAAAATCATTGTGTTTTCATTAGAATTAACTAAAATGTTCCTGATTTTCCGTTGATATTACCGATGGATGATGTACACGTAAAACCGCTCTAATCCGGCTGAAACGTCGATATATGCAATAAAACAGAACTTATCCCCTTTTCAATATCTTAATCAGTGTATTAACGAGAAACAAATAGTTGATTAAAATTTAATATTTAAGGTTAATTTCTAATCAATAATGTGTTTGCATCATTTTTATCGCATATATAATTTTTTATATTTTATTTTTATATTTTATTTTAATTAATAACAATAAACTGAAAATTCAGAAAACTTGGAAAAACGGCAAATATTGCCAAATTCGGTGATATTTGTTTAAATCAAATAAATAAAAAGGGGATGATAAAAGTCGAAACATTGCTAAATTCGATGATTTTTAGTACAAAACAAAATGCAAGAAAACTTGCTTGAAATTGCAATATAATGCGAAATTTTGAGATTTGAAGGCCAAATCACATATCGTTAGAAAACATGAAGTAGTATCGAAAATTTATAAAATCGAATATTTTTACGTAAAATCACACCACATGAAAACTTGAAAAAAGTCACTATATTACCAAATTTGAGAACTTTTAACTTTAAATCAAAAAGTGAGTATTCGTATAAATTAGATCCTAGAAAAGACATGAAATGCTGTTCCCAATACAAATGATAAAATCATTGTGTTTTCATTAGAATTAACTAAATGTTTCTGATTTTCCGTTGATATTACCGATGGAAGATGTACACGTAAAACAGCTCTAATTCGGCTGAAACGTCGATATATGCAATAAAAGCAGAACTTCTCCCCTTTTCAATATCTCACTCAGTGTTTTAACGAGAAACAAATAGTTGATTGAAAATAAAGTATTTAAGGTTAATTTCTAATCAATTATGTGTTTGCATCATTTTTATCGTATGTTTAATGAATTAATAACAATAAACTGAAAATTCAGAAAACGGAAAAAACGGCAATATTGCATAATTCGATGATATTTTGTTTACATCACATAAATAAAAAGTGATGATAAATGTCAAAATATTGCTAAATTCGATGATTTTTAGTACAAAGCAAAATGCAAGAAAACTTGCTTAAAAGTGCAAAATATTGTAAAATTTTGAGATTTGAAGGCTCAATCACATATCGTGAGGAAACACGTGTTTTTCTCGGGTCGCATCGTGGTCACCCCTAGGTGACCCGCAGAGTCAACAGCGTGCAACGGACTCAACACTGCCGCTCTGCACTTTGCTGGCAACGCTACTTGGTCTCTCGTACCTGGAGAGGCTTTTCCGACCTCCATCCTTACAGGTTTACACTGTCTTAATAATATGCCTTCTTGCCTGTTAAAGTGAGTAGCTTTCTCGGGACCAACACGTCCTCCTTTGGCCATACAAATCAACTTGGAGAATTCTGCCAGCTGCACCCCCTCGAGACGAGTGCGATCCACCCCAGGAGAACCGGTGAGGGTCACCTGTACCTCACCTTCTGGGCTGCCTTCGCCCTCCACTCGCTCTCCGGGTTCCATAACGAGGTGATCAATTCCCAGGCCGGCGGACGTCTCCTCGTCGGCCTTATCAGATCCACGCTCTCCTCGTCCGTCGCACTGCCTCGGCGTTACAGCACAGACAGGGAACGCCTCCCTGGCGATTCTTTCTCGTCCCCATAGGCGTCGAACACTTCGCCTTTCTTCTCTAAGTGCTCCAAGCACTCCTCGTCCTTCACGAGGTTCGGTAGGACACGTCCTCCACATGCGTCATTTCCCAAATGACCTGTGCCTCCCTCGTGGGCATTGTCGCACAGACCCCCACTACTAGGGTTTGGCATCCATAAACCGAACTCAAGGTCACCCGGTGTAGGGGCATCTGCACTGGGCCTCCCACAGTGGTCACACTTGCCTCACCTACACGGGTATTCTCGTGACACTCAGGGAACAGGGTTCTGCTCACCAGGGTAAATTCCGCCCCAGTGTCTCTTAGCATCATTACCGGGATGGGGTCTGCGTCCCCCATCCTTACAGTTCCCTCACGCACGAATGGGTTAGCCTTTTCCTTCCTAAGTACGGGTCCATCCCGCACTCCTTCGGCTAACTGATCCTCTACCCGTACAAAAGCAACGTAACCCCGCTGCTTAGGACGTCTGCATTCGCGCGCCATGTCCTATTAACCCGCAGTTGAAACAGCGGATCCTTCTCCTCCCGCGGACTTCTCTTGCGCCTTCCAAAGACTCATGCTCAGCTTCTCCGGCCGTAACGATAACAGATCTCTTGAGCTCTCCCTCGGTGACTTCTTCGGCGGTTCCACAGCACTCTTCTGTCCTCTGCTGTCTCCATTCGAGGGGTAGGACTTAGGATAGCTCGGTCCTGTCCTCCAACCGTCCGACCTTCTATACTCCTCCCATAGCTGGAGAATGCGGGCGGTCGGTGCTGTCCCTCTCGACGTGGATGGAAGGCTTCTTCTAGCATGTCTGCTCGATCGGCCGCGGCTCTCAGGTCCTTGATGTCCGCCTCCTTTACTCTCACCCTAATCTCGGGAGAGAGCACGGACATGAACTTTTCCATGACCATCAGCCCCTTGATGTCTTCAGCCGATCTTGCTCCTTCTGACTCCAGCCATTTCAAGAATTTCCTTTCCATGTCCCTCGCCGTCTCCGCATACGATTTTCCTGACGATCGGGTACATTCTCTGACCTCTTTCTATAGCACTCCGGCGTCAGCTTGAACGAATGGAGCACGGCCCGTTTTACTGCATCATAGTTGGTACATTCCTGGAGATCGAGCATATTGTAAGCTTCACGAGCTTCACCAGTAAGCCTCCCTGAACTAGCTCCGCCCCTCTGCCCTCGGCCACTTCTTCAACGTAGCGACCCTTTCGAAATGCTCGAAGAAGCCCTCAGCCTCATTAGGCACGAAGACGGGCAAATCCTCTCTCTCACTCGGCGGTCTTCCTGCTGTTGTGGTGGGGCAGTTGGAACTAGTCCTAGCTCAGCTCGTTTCAGCTCAATCTCCTTGTTCGCTTCAACCTCCTGCAGCTTCGTCCTAGCATCTATTCGCGCTCCTTCAGCTGTTTTTCTCTTTCTGCTTCTCTCGTTGCTGCTGTGCCCTCGTTCTCTCGTTGCTGCTGTGCCTCTCGTTCTTCCGTTGCTGCTGTGCCTCTCGTTCTTCTCGTTACTGCTGTGCCTCTCGTTCTTCCTGCGAAGCTGTGCTTCTCTTTCTGCTTCCTCGCGCTTCAGCTGTGTTCTCTTTCTTCTCTGTGCAGCTGTGCTTCTCGCTCTGCTTCCTCGCGCTTCAGCTGTGCTTCTCTTTCTTCTCTGCGCAGCTGTGCTTCTCGCTCTGCTTCCTCGCGCTTCAGCTGTGCTTCTCTTTCTTCTCTGCGCAGCTGTGCTTCTATCTGCATCTTCATTATTTCCAGCTGACACTGCGCCTACTGCCACTGGATCCCCGGCTGCTGCCACCGATACTCAGGTTTCTCTCCACACTAGCAGGTGTCTGTGGCCGATTCCTCTCCGAAGGCTTCATCACGTGCCTTGAGCTGTGCCATGATCTCAAGTCTTCTTTCTCCCACTTTGGAAGCTCTCAACTTGATCCCAAAGTGGTCGGCGATCGTCTGCA
>WNGS01006101.1:34778-55821 GCA_020271785.1 Procambarus virginalis | reverse complement strand
TTTAATGCTGATAAATATAAAGTTTTGAGGCTAAGTGACGATGATAGAGTTACAAGATACGAGCTAGATGGTGTTGAGATTGCGAAGTCGGATTGCGAAAGGGATCTGGGAGTTATGATTAGTAAGAATTTAAAACAAAAGGATCAATGCATGAATGTTCATAATAAGGCAAATCGGACACTCGGAATTATTAATCGCAGCGTTAGTAACAAGACTCCTGGTGTGGTTCTCAAGCTATATCTTGCTCTAGTTAGGCCCCATTTAGATTATGCAGTTCAGTTTTGGTCACCATATTATAGAATGGATATAAATTCACTTGAACGTGTCCAGCGTAGGATGACTAAGTTAATTCCCCAAATTAGAAATCTTTCATATGAAGAAAGATTAACTAAGCTTAAGTTGCATTCACTGGAAAGGCGAAGAGTTAGGGGTGACATGATAGAGGTTTACAAGTGGATGAATGGACATAACAAAGGGGATATTAATAGGGTATTAAAAGTATCAACACAAGACAGAACACGAAACAATGGGTATAAATTAGATAAGTTTAGATTTAGGAAAGACTTGGGTAAATACTGGTTCAGTAACAGGGTTGTTGATTTGTGGAACCAATTGCCGCGTAACATTGTGGAGGTGGGGTCCCTCGATTGTTTCAAGCTTGGGTTGGACATGTATATGAGCGGGATTGGGAGGTTATAAATAGGAGCTGCCTCGTATGGGCCAATAGGCCTTCTGCAGTTGCCTTTGTTCTTATGTTCTTAAATGTAAGGACAGCCCTGTGCGTGCCAAGGTGGTAAATCCCGAGGACACGAGGAACTTTCCGAGTGGTGAAAGCAAAGTAGACCTTGCGGACACATTCATGGCCCGACTCGATGACGTGGCCGAGGACATTGTGGAGAGCCTGGCACCGCCACCTACCGAGAGTAGTGAGGAGGGGGAGGAGAACACTGTTGGGCCTCGGCCAATGGCATCTGACCAAGGCCTGGACGCGCCCTTGAGTGAATTACAGAAAGCTGACCCCAGTCTTGCAAAATGCCACGAATTAGCCATCTCTAAAGAGGAAATTGTAGACGCAGCAACTGGGTACTACTGCAATGATCGGATTTTGATGAGAAAATGGAGACCACAGGGTGCTCTCTTGTCAAATGAGTGGGAGGTAGTCCACCAGGTTATGTTGCCGACCTGCTATAGAGAGAGAGAGGGTTTGTCAGCTGCTCATGATGATCCTATGAGGGGGACATCAAGGTATTAATATTAATATTACTTATCACAAAATCTTAAAGTATTTTTTCTGGCCCAAGCTGAAAAGCGATGTGGCAAAATTTTGTAATTCATGTATTGCTTGTCAACTTGTTGGGAAACCAAACCAGACACCACCTAAAGCTCCTCTAAGGCCTATTGTCGTGCCGGAGGAACCATTTTCTCATTTGGTAATGGACTGTGTTGGTCCATTACCTAGAACTAAGTCTGGTAATATTTACCTAATCACGATGATGTGTATCATGACCAGTTACCCAGAGGCTTTTGCTATAAGGAACATCCGAGCAAAGACTGTTGTTGCTCATATGTTGCATTTTTTTTCTACTTTGGACTGCCTCGGGTCCTGCAAACTTACAATGGTATTAACTTTAAGTCTGATGTTTTTGAACAATTCTGTAAGGACCATGGAATAACTCATAAGGTTTCCAGCCCATACCATCCACAAAGTCAGGGGGTAATTGAGCGGTTCCATCGAACTCTGAAGCAGATGTTGAAGACATCGTGCGAGAGTTCCCACACCTTCTGGGATGAGAACTTGCCATATGTTTTGTTTGCTTCTCGAGATGGGTTACAAAGTTCACTGGGTTGTTCTCCTTTTGAGTTAGTCTTTGGCCATAAAGTTCGTGGACCCTTGCAAATGTTAGAGGAGAATCTGTTAGGGAACGTAATGTTAACCAAAGGTTGTTCCTTGGTAGCTTTCTTTGCGCAACACCACCAGAGACTCAAGGACTGCAAGGCGGCTGCACTAAAGTATCTTGGGAAGGCCCAAGAAAATATGAAAGAATGAAACGATACTAAGGCTAAGTTGCGGGTATTTCAGCTTGGTGACCCTGACCTGGTATTAAAGCCTCGACTAGGGAACACTATGTCCCACAAGTACGAAGGCCACTACATTGTAACAGAAAAGACTGGGGACCTCACGTACAAGTGAGGCACTCTGACAAGCATAACCAGGTAATGCTCGTACACTTGAATCAGCTGAAGAAGTTCCAGGGCCCCAGGCCCACTGCACTAACCAATGTTTCCATCCCCTCCAATGAGGAGGGGATGATTGTTCTGGGGACCCAACTAATCTCAGTCTCAATAATTCTAGTTCTGTGAATGCTGTGGAGGAGGGACTGTCCCATTTGCAGATGGCCCAACGTGAAGAGGTGCAGTCGTTGCTTGACGAATTCTCCAGTCTGTTCAGGGAGGTCCCGTCCCAGACCGATGCCATTTACCATGATGTCGAGTTGACGGACTACACCCCCATTCGCCTTCAACCCTATCGGATGAGTCCGGAAAAGAAGGACATCGTACGGAAAGAGATCGACTTCCTGCTCCAGCATGGCCTCATCCGGCCGAGCCAGGGCTCTTGGTGCTCGCTCTGCCTGTTGGTCCCCAAATCAGACGGCTCTTGGCGGTTATGCACTGACTATCGGCAGCTCAAAAAGGTGACCATTGTGGATGCTTATCCGCTGCCCCTTCTCAAAGACTGCATCGACGAAATAGGGAACGCCACGTACGTCTCGAAATTCGACCTCTCGAGGGGGTATTATCAAATCCCGCTCACTGAACGTGCTAACAACTAACTGCGTTTGTAACACCCGATGGTGTCTTTGAGTATCAAGTGTTACCGTTCGGCTTGCATAATGCCCCGCCACGTTCCAGAGGCTAATGAACTCTTTGCTCGCTAATGTGCTAAATTGTCGGGCGTATTTAGATGACATTGTGCTCTTTGATAGTAACTGGGCTGACCACNCTTATCTGCCTCCACTGAATATTTATCTAACATTATTGGCACTTTTAATTGTTTAACTATCGACAATTCATCTAGGATCGCCAAGAAAATTCCCACTTTTTCCATGAGATCCTACCACATAGGCTAGGATTATGTGAATCCACACATAAAAATCCTGGACAATTTCTTTTTCCATTATAACCTACTTTGCCGACACCTTGCCATAGACTTAATCGGTACATTATCATAAGCACTTAAAGATTTTTTACTGGTTTTACATTCAATTGCAAGGTTTTGCCCAATCTCTAGACAATGTTGACACTGCCGCACCAGTGTCCAGTTCCAAGGGAACTAACTTCCCATTAATTACAAAATTCACCACTTGTGACTTCACTGAACATACTTTCTTTCACCGAATATAGTCGGTTTTCCTCACCTGCAGCTTCTTCAGACGGTTAACCTTCCTCTACGCCTGACCACAGTACCAACCTCTTCTTCCTGCATTCCTGGTCGTATCCTCTCCAGGCCTTGTTGTTCCTGTTCAGAAATTCCCTACACACTCTCTGCAAGTGTCCCTCCTTGTTACAAAAGTTGCATATATATGCACGAAACTTGCACTTGCTACTTATGTGCCTGTATCCACAGTGTTTGCATCTGGTCTGGCCCTGTACGACCATAATTTCCTGAGTAGAAGTCTTACTTCCAAAAGCCCTTTCCAGGTTCAATATCTTCTCGAGCACTGTCCATGAAGTCATCGATTGTAGATCCAAATTTTCTGCCACCAGGTTAGGGAAATAATTCTCCTTTTCCACTGCCATGAACACTGGTCCCTAACCCTACCGTCCAACTGTGCTCCGAAGTTGCAGAGGTTAGCCAAAGCCTTCAAATCCGCAAATAAATCCTGTACTGATTCGTGCTGCTTTTTCGTCCTCTTCTGGAAATCCATCAAACTCCTGTGATATGATGGTTTCACCACATACTGACGTTTAAGCAGATCAATCAGGTCTACATAGGTCTTCGTGTGCGGTAGCTCCGTGCACACAAATTTCCGAGAACACTATATGCTTCCGAGCCCAGTGAAACTAGAGTACCGCTTTCTTGTTGGCGTCCTCCTTAATCTCCGGCAATGAAAGTGTGCTTCCAGCAGGCTGAGCCACAGGTCCAACGAGATCTTGGCAGTGTTTAACGCTCCATTGACATGAGCGGCGTAGTCATTGTCACGGTGGTAGCACACTGTACTGTTGTATGCGAAGCGTCCACTCGTCCACACGACGTACCCTGCTCTCTCTTGATCCTCACACCACGTCTCGTACCCAGCTCTCTGCCGAGATGTTTAATCCTCGTCGCCACTGTAATAGTTGTGGTCAGAGAAACAATCTTCGTCCTCATGGTTTTATTCTCCGCCAGTAACAACAACAAAACAATATCAGGTACATGAAATATTGTTAACAAGATCATAAACAAAAGAGCATCTGCTCTAAACATGCTACCTCCAACATCTGTAGTACTCAATCCCAACAGAAACTTTCCATCATTTTATTGCTAATGTTTACATTATCTATCTGAAGCTGAATTGCATTTGTAGATTTGCTTCCAAATAAGATGAAGTAGGTCTTTTCTATGTTAAGTGTTAGTTTGTTGGTTGACATCCATAAGTGGACTTTTTTTAGTTCATTATTAACAACATTATTTAGTGTATGTGGGTTGGAGTTAGAGTAGATGAGGGTAGTATCATCAGCAAACAAAATAGGTTTCAGAATGTTAGAGACATTAGGCAGATCATTGATGTATATAAGAAATAGGAGAGGTCCCAAGGTGCTGCCCTGTGGCACTCCAACGGTTATTGGCAGAGTGGGAGAGGTTATATTATGAATGGCTACACATTGGTGTCTATCACTAAGATAGGATTCGATATAGTCCAGTGCATGGCCTCGGATTCCATAATGATGGAGTTTATGTAAGAGGTAATTGTGATAACAGTATCAAAGGCCTTTCTCAGGTCAATGAAGAGTCCAATCGGAAACTCATTTTTGTCAAGGGCTGAGTAAATTATATCAAGGAGACTATTAATTGCATCGTTGGTACTCTTTTGGGAGCGGAAGCCAAACTGACAGGGGCTAAGAATGTCGAATTTTACGAGATAGGAGTAGAGCTGTTTGTAAATAATTTGTTCAATATTTTTGATAGTATGAGAAGGTTTGATATTGGTCTATAATTGTTTATGTCTGCCGGATTACATCCTTTATGAACTGGCGTTACTCTTGCTTTTTTAAGGATATCAGGGAAGGTATGACACTCAAGGGATTTGTTGAACATCAGAGCTATAGGTGGCGCAAGGGCATGCAGGGAGGCGCTCTTGTATACAATGGATATGATTTCACTGATGTTCCCAGCTTTGGTTTTTAGTTTATTTATTTTATTTATTTATTTATACATATACAAGAAGGTACATTGTGAATGTGGGGATACATAACTTGGTAATTACAATCTTGTAAAGCCCCTAGCATGCACAGCGTTTCGGGTAGGTCCTTAATCTAAAAAAAAAAATTAAGTAGGTAAATACTTGCAAAATTTATAAAAAAAAATAAAAAGAGTTACATGGCAAAAAAAAAAAGATGAGAGAAAATTGTAGGTACAGTATATTAAAGCACTTAGGTAGCTAAGATTGATTGCAATGACAGCTTGAATGGTAGTTGGCAAAAATTGGTAGGCACAATACAGCATATGGCTAGCACATAAAAGAAGTCAGCAATGAACACAATGATAAGGTTGTTTGGGTTAAATATATAAAGTTAGGAGATTGGGTAACACTAGGTACAGAGCAAATTAAAGCTCAGTGTAGTAAACTAAGAAGATGAAATTAGGTACTTTTGGTTTTGCTTCTAAATAAGGCAAAAGTTTTACAGTTTTTCAATTCACTAGGGAGTGAGTTCCATAGACTAGGTCCCTTAATTTGCATAGAGTGTTTACACAGATTAAGTTTGACCCTGGGGATATCAAAGAGATATTTATTTCTGGTGTGGTGATAATGGGTCCTATTACATCTGTCCAGGGAGAGTTTCAGAGCATGGTTTGCATTTAAGAACAGGGTTTTGTAAATGTAGTTGACACAAGAGAATGTGTGGAGGGAGTTAATATTTAGCAAGTTTAGGGATTTAAACAAGGGAGCTGAGTGTTGTCTGAAAGCATTTCCGATGGTTCCTTTCATATAAAAGGGGTGACGCCGAGGAAAATAAGACTCGCGTCCCTACCAAAACCAAAAAAAAACATTAAACACACACACACACACATCCATAAGTGGACTTTTTTTAATTCATTATTCACAACATTATTTAGTGTATATGGATTGAGGTCTGAATAGATAAGGGTAGTATCGTCAGCAAACAATATAGGTTTGAGAATATTAGAGACATTAGGCAGATCGTTTATACATATAAGAAATAGAAGAGGTCCTAAGATACTAACCTGCGGCACTCCAACGGTAATTGGTAGAGTGGAAGAAGTTGTATCATTGATGGTTACATATGGTGTCTGTCACTAAGATAGGATCGGATGTAGTCAAGGGCAAGGCCTCGGATTCCATAATGCTGGAGTTTAAGTAAGAGGTAGTTGTGATTAACAGTATCAAAGGCTTTTCTTAGGTCAATGAGGAGTCCAATCGGAAACTCATTTTTGTCAAGGGCTGAGTAGATTATGTCAAGGAGACTAATGATTGCATCGTTGGTGCTCTTTTGGGACCGGAAGCCAAACTGGCAGGGGCTGAGTATGTCGAATTTTACAAGGTAGGAATAGAGCTGTTTGTACATATTTTTTTTCAAATATTTTTGATAGAATGGGTAGATTTGATATTGGTCTATAATTGTTTATGTCCGCCGGATTGCCTCCTTTATGGACTGGCGTTACTCTTGCTTTTTTGTGGATATCAGGGAAGGTGTGACACTCTATAGATTTGTTGAACAGTAGGGCTATGGGTGGGGCAAGGGCATGGGAGGTGCTCTTGTATACAATGGACGGAATTTCACTGGTGTTCCCTGCTTGGCTTTAGAGAGTGTATAATGGACACAACATCTGCCGGGCTGATTGGTGAAAGGAAAAGAGAGTTGGATAGCTGCCTAAGAGATATGTGTTAATATCTGTCTGAGTCTGTGGGATTTTACTGGCAAGATTAGCACCAACCGATGAAAAGAAACTATTAAATTCATTTGGCGTTTCTAAATCAGTTGACGGTATATCCCCATCCTTGTAGAGTTTTATTTGGTTATGTGAGTGTTGTTTAGTTCCTAGGATACTAGAGATGGTTTCCAAGTGCTTTTCATATTGCCTTTTGCTTCACTGAATCTATTCACATAATATGCAAGTTTTGCCTTTCTTATGATACTGGTAAGCATTGATGAGTACCTTTTAGCTTCCCTTGAAACTAAGCCAATCCTAAGTTTCTTTTCATATTCATGTTTCTTGTTGATTGAGTTGAGAAGCCACTTGTGAGCCATGGATTGTTAATCTTTTGTCAGTTACTTGCTTGGTAAGAAGGAGACAATGAAGGTTGTAGAGCTAAGAGTTTTGGAGAGGAAGAGGTTAGCTAATGAATTTATATCCTGGGTATTATTGAATTCAGAATCCCAGTTAATATTGTGAAGTGCATCTGTAATATTGCCTAAAGCTGATTCACTGTGTAGCCTGAATGAAAGTTTCTTGCTTTTGGTGGTGTTATGTCCATGTTTCGCTATGAGACAGGTAGGATAGTGGTCAGTTGTTCTGTCGTAGATTATACCAGATACAAGGGGAGCTGTTATGTTTGTCCATATGTGATCCAAGGTAGTGGCTGATGTTTGAGTGACTCGGGTAGGTTTGGTGATTGTGGGGATTAGCATACAGGAGTTCATGCTGTTGAGGAAATAGTCAACTTGAGAGCAATTTTGTTGACCCAAGTCAATATTAAATAGTGAGTGTATGATGGACACAACATCTGTCGGGCTGACTGGTGAAAGAAGAAGAGAGTTTGGATAGCTGCCTGAGAGATATGTGTTGATATGTGTCTGAGTCTGTGTGATTTTCCTGTCAAGGTTATCACCAACCGATGAAAAGAAGCTATTAAATTCATTTGCCATTTCTAAGTCAGTTGACGGTGTAAGGCCATCCTTAGAGAGTGTTATCTGGTTGTGGGAGTGTTGTTTAAGTCCTAGGATATTAGAGATGGTATTCCATGTGCTTTTCATGTTGCCTTTTGCTTCTTTGAATCTATAGTCTCATAATATGAAAGTTTAGCTTTTCTTATGATACTGGTAAGCACTGATGAGTACATTTTAACTACTTCCTTTGTAACTAGGCCAATCCTAAATTTCTTTTCATATTCATTTTTTGTTGTTGATTGATTTGATTATGCCACTTGTGAGCCACGGATTGTTTTTCTTTTGTCAGTTACTTGTTTGGTAAGGAGGGGACAGTGAGTGTTGTAGATGCTTAGAGTTTTGGAGAGAAAGAGGTTAGTAAATGAGTCTATATCCTGTGTATTATTGAATTCAGATTCCCAGTTAATATTGTGAAGTTCTATGTTTCCATGTTTCCATGTTTTGTGGGAAATTCGAAATTTTCTAGAATATGAACGGTATTTTACCATTCCTCAGAAAGCGACCCACAATGGTCGACTAACAACCAAGTTCCTAATTACTGCTAGGTGAACAGTGGCAACGGGTGCAAGGAGACGCGCCTAGCTGTCTCGCTCTGCCCAGGACTCGAACCTAGGACGTACCGGTTGTGAGCCGACAGCGCTGACCACTGAGCCACAGGTTACACGTGAAGTGCATTAGAGAGATTGCCTAAAGCTAATTCACTGTGTAGCCTGATTGAGAGTTTCTTGCTTTCTGGTGGTATTGTGTCCATGTTTGCTATGAGGAAGGTAGGATAGTGATCAGTTTTTCTGTCATAGATTACCCCAGATGTAAGGGGAGCTGTTATATTAGTCCATAAGTGATCCAAGGTAGTGGCAGATTGTTACGACCCTGGGTTCCTCAGTTGGAAACCAGAGGTCAAATTGAGCTAAATAAACTACTTTACATTTGACACGCTTGTCGACGTGTCTCTGTTCATATCTTCCTTGCCAGACATAAGACGAATCTTGTTTCTCACAGAGCAGTTAAAGACTGAGCTTGTGGTTGATTATTAGTTAATAAAATAGGCATCAACTATGTTTACAAATGATTATAAAGTATTAGTAAAGTAGATCTGAGTAAACTTGGATATAGGACTGCAGTACGATTAGCTGAGTAGTCGGCTGGCAGCGAGTCAGCTGGTGGAAGCTGAAACTCGAGGCTGGCTTTCTTGTCTGGCTGGCGTTCGTGGTGTAAACATCTCTGCATCTCTCTCCCCTTCCTGCTGCTTCTCTCCCTTACCTTATTCTGTGTCTAGTTTACCAAGATAAGTAATGTTGTATTCTCGTTTTCTGCCATAAGTGTGTAATAATGTGTATAGGGTATTGCTAGTGTGTATATTGCTAATTTACTTTAAAGGGGGCTCAGTGGAACCACGTGCTTCTCCAGTGGTACTAAGCTTCCTAGAGTCCTTGCTAGTGTCCCTTGCCTAGTAGACTTTACCCTAGCTTGTGCTCATTGTAAACCTTGTATCTTGCTTATGTGCACCAAGGCTTTTAACGTAAGATAGTGTGGTAAAGTAATTATTGTTATTGGTGTGAATCTATATGGGGGGGGGTTGTTTAGAGGGTTTAACAAATAAGTTTATTTTAAAGGAGTATCCATTCTTCTTGGGTAGGAGATCAGTGATCTACCTCTAGGCTGACATTGTCTTGTAGCCAATTAGTAACACTGTTTATATCTTATTGGGGGCCGGGCCTTTATGATCTCCAATACTTGAGATACATCTTAATTCTAACTGCTGACCCTACTCCATAATACTAGACCCCACATAACAGCCACCATTTATAACAAGTGGTTGGCCTGACCGGGATGAACTGTAATTGTAAAAAAATTGATTTTTGAGTGCCAAAACTAAAAATTCTTGTTTTCTGCAGAACGGTTGTGTGCTAGCCTAGGGCCCAGCTCCTCTAGCAAAGGATATTCTTGCACTGACTGGACACCCAGCTGGATCCCTTCACAATTGAGGTAAGTGTGGCCTTGTGTTAGGGGCCGTGCAAATTTTTGTTTTGTCCAATTTTTTTTTTCTTTTGCTAGGAGCTAAATATATTAGTGATGGCATCTAAAATGCAAGAACTGGCAAAAGATCCTTCAGTGGTAGAGATTAAGAAGCTCACCAAAGCAAATTTAGTATTGTTAGGCAAGGAATTTGGTCTCGAGTTAAAGGACACTGATAAAAAGTGGACCTTGGTGAATGAAATTTTACGGCATTGTACAGACCATGAACTATTGCCAAGTGATACAATTTTATGTGAGCCCAGTTCAGGGGAAAATGTTGCTAGTAGAAATATAGAGTTAGAATTAACACTAGCCAAGTTAAGACTGGCAGAGCAAGAGGCTGGAGTAGTAGAACAAAAGGCTAAAGTTGAAGAGCAAAGGCTCAAAAATGAGGCGGCAAAAATGGTACCACCACCTACTGGGGACTCAAACGCCAAGCATTCTGATAAAAAGCATAACTTACCTGAATTTTCAGAGTCAGACCCTAAAAGATTTTTCAACCATTTTCAGAGACTAGCCATGTCCATGAACTGGCCAAGGGAAGAGTAGGTGAAAATCTTACAGGGGTGGCTTAAGGGGAAAGCACAAGATATTTTTATAAACATGCATGACAACGAGTGTTTTGAGTATGATAAAGTTATGGAACGAATTTTGAGGACATATGAAATTACGCCTGAAGTTCACCGCCAAGCGTATCGCAACCTTATGCCTACTCACAACCAACCTCTCACTGAATTTGCCAATGATAAAATTAGATTGTTTGAAAAATGGATTCGCTCGGCTAAAGCCGAAACATATGAGGCACTTAAGAATTTAATTTTTGTGGAACACTTTATAGATAATATACCAGAGAATGTAGCACATGACATTAGAGGAAGGATAGAGGTAGATTCTAAAACAGTAGATTTTGCCAAGATGGCAGAAAACTACCAGTTGGCAGGCAAAAGGCCCAATAAAAATAATTATACCACACAGAGTAACAAAACTTATACCCAAAGCCAGTCTAGACCAGCTCATTCTAACCCTATAAATAATGCACCTTCTGTTTAGACATAACTAAACCTGTTAAATTGTCTAGCCCCACGGCACCTAAGAGTGAGCCGAAGGGCAATCCTGCTAGTAATGTCTCTGCTCCCCGACGTATCTGTGGTCACTGTAAACGTCCAAACCACATTACTAGCTGTTGTTGGCAACTGTACCCAGAAAAAAGACCCAATGCTCTTGTTGTGACACAGGGCTTGAGGCCTTCTGAAGGGTTAGAGAGTAAGACCTCCAACCCGCAGTGGTTGGACCTGCTTACCCCATTCTTATCGAAAGGGAGACTACGTTTGTCTGACTGTTCTTCCTCGAAGGACGTTGTTGGGATTGAGTACTACAGATGTTGGAGGTAGCATGTTTGGAGCAGATGCTCTTTTGTTTATGATCTTGTTAATAATATTTCATGTTCCTGATAATTGTTTTGTTGTTGTTACTAGCGGAGAATAAAACCATGAGGACGAAGATTGTTTGTCTTACTACAATTACAACAGTAGCGACGAGGATTAAACATCTCCGGCAGAGAGCCTGGGTACGAGACGTGGTGTGAGGATCAAGAGAGAGCAGGGTACATTGTGTGGACGAGTGGATGCTTCGCATACAACAGTGGAGGGTGCTACCTCCGTGGCCATGGCTACCATGTCAATCAAGCCGTTAAACACTGCCAAGATCTTGTTAGACCTGTGGCTCAGCCTGCTGGAAGCAAACTTTCAGTACCGGGAGATTAAAGAGGACGCCAACAAGACAGCGGTACTCTTAGTTTCACTGGGTTCTGAAGCATATAGTGTTCTCGGAAATTTGTGTGCACCTGAGCTACCGCACACGAAGACCTATGTAGACCTGATTGCTCTGCTTAAACGTCAGTATGTGGTGAAACCATCATATCACAGGAGTTTGATGGATTTCCAGAAGAGGACGAAAAAGCAGCAGAAATCCGTACAGGATTTATTTGCAGAATTGAAGGCTTTGGCTAACCGCTGCAACTTCGGAGCACAGTTGGACGGCAGGGTTAGGCACCAGTTGTTCATGGCAGTGGAAAAGGAGAATTATTTCCCTAACCTGGTGGCAGAAAATTTGAATCTACAATCGATGACTTCATGGACAGTGCTCGAGAAGATATTGAACCTGGAAACAGCTTTTGGAAGTAAGATTTCTACTCAGGAAATTATGGTCGTACAGGGCCAGACCAAATGCAAACACTGTGGATTCAATCACACAAGTAGCAAGTGAAAGTTTCGTGCCTATCTATGCAACTTTTGTAACAAGGAGGGGCACTTGCAGAGAGTGTGTAGGGAATATATGAACAGGAACAGCAAGGCCTGGGAGTGGAGACGACCAGGGAATGCAGGAAGAAGAGGTAGTGGTACTGTGGTCAAGGCAGTAGCGGAAGGGAAATCGGCTGAAGAAGCTGCAGGTGAGGAAAACCGACTATATTCGGTGAAAGAAAAGGTATGTTCAGTGAAGTCACAAGTGGTGAATTTTGTAATTAATGGGAAGTTAGTTCCCTTGGAACTGGACACTGGTGCTGCAGTGTCAACATTGTCTAGAGATTGGGCAGATACCTTGCAACTGAATGTAAAACCAGGTAAAAAAATCATTAAGTGCTTATGATAATGTACAGATTAAGGTCTATGGCAAAGTGTCGGCAAAAGTAGGTTATAATAGAAAAGAAAATGTCCAGGATTTTTATGTAGTGGATTCACATAATCCTAGCCTATGTGGTAAGGATCTCATGGAAAAAGTGGGAATTTTCTTGTTAAAACAATTAAAAGTGCTGAATAAATGTTAGATAAATATTCAGTGCAGGTAGGTAAGCCAATTAATAGAATGGTGGCAAAAATTCACCTGAAAAGTGGGGCTTCACCTAAATTTTTCAAAGCAAGAACAGTGCCGTTTCATTACAAGCAATTGGTAGAATCAGCCCTGGAAAAGCATGTGGCAGAAGGCATCTTAGAGCCAATTACACATTGTAAGTGGGCAGCCCCAATTGTACCAGTGTTGAAGGCAGATCGGAAATCCTTGAGAATCTGTGCAGACTTCAAGGAACTGAACAACCGCATACACTGTGAGAAGTACCCTTTACCTAAGATAGATGAGTTGTTGTCAGTGGTCTGTAAGGGGGCAATTTTTTCTAAGATTGACCTGAAAGATGCTTACTTGCAAATTCCTGTAGAGTAGGAGAGCCAGAAATTGTTAGTGATTAATACCCACAAGGGGTTATTTAAGTATAAAAGACTTCCTTTTGGACTCTCCTCGTCTCCAGCAATTTTTCAGAGATTCATGTCCTAGTTGTTAATTAACATTGAAAGTGTGGCTAGTTTTTTAGATGACATTATTGTATGTGGAGAGAATGAGGAAGTGCATGATGCCAGATTAGAACAAGTTTTGAATCTTTTGCAAATGCACAATGTGAAGATTAATAAGGGAAAAACAACGTTGAAGACCAAGGCCATTGAATACCTGGGGTACCATATTTCAGGTAAGGGCTTTACTCCTTCTCACAAAAATGTAGCGGCTATAATAGATGCCCCAGCCCCAAAATCCTCAATTTCCACAGAAACAAAATAAGGAGCATTGTCTGAGACAATTATGTCTGGCAATCCCAAATTACAAAATGTTTCCTTAGTAATTCACAAGTTACAGATGACGTGGTGGAATTACACACATGCACATCCAGAAATTTGGTGTATGAATCTACCACCACTAAGTAATATTTGTTATCCATAGGTCCTGCATAATCTATATGAAGTCTAGACCAGGGTTTTCCAGTGCATGGCCAAGAAAGTACTGGGGCCTGGGGTTTCTGATAATTCTTAAAGCAAATATGACAATTTTTTGTTACCTCAGCAATATCCTGGTCTATTTTGGCCACCAAACCCAACTTCTAGCTTCTGCTTGCATAGCATTTATGCCATTATGACCTACATGCAGCTGTTCCAAAATCTTACATCTCAGTTCCCCAGGCACCACCACTCTGTTCCTATACAACAGTACATCCTGGTGAATACTAAGGTCAGCCTTTACTGCAGCATACTCTGACAATAATAAATTATCATTCCAACCATATTTCACATATTTCATCAACAGACTAAATTTGAGATCTCTACCAGTAGCCTACCTAATAGTCTGGAATGAAATATCCTCAAAAGACATAGATTCCACCAGGTTAACATACTCCACTGGAATACTGGAATTTAATTCTTCTGTCACAGGCATTCTGCTTAATGCATCAGCTACCACATTATCCTTGCCTGGCTTAAACTCTAAATCATACTCAAACTGCGAGAGTAGTAATGCCCATCTTTGAATTCTAGCATTGGCATTAACTGGAAACTGCTTACCTCTGCCAAACAATCCTAGCAAGGGTTTATGGTCTGTTCTAGCAAGAAATTTCCTCCCCAGCAGAAAATACCTCAGTTTCTTTACAGCATATACAAAGCTAAGGCTTCTTTATCTAACTGAGAATAATTCTGTTTCGCAGGAGATAATTTCTTGCTAGCAAAATAGACTACTTATCTAGACCATCTACTCCTGTAATAATACACAACCCACTCCTNTCTGGTGGATAGTGATGGACCACGCTCAGAGTGGCCTACAGGTCAAATAGTCTCTGTTCATCCAGACAGCCAGGGCATCTTGAGAATAGTGAAAGTAAAATGCCGAGGCAACACTACTCTCAAAACTTTAGAGAAATTAGTTCCTTTAGAACTGGCAAGAAAGAAGACGTTCAATGACTTCCAGCACCCGATACGCCAGTATGGGATAGATACATGTATTTTGGACTGGACTGTATTTTGGACTGGACTGTATTTTGGACTCCCAAAGGACTGCAGCACAACAATATAAACTCAAATTAAAGCAGCACTATAATTCTGAAGGAGAAGAATAAAGTGATCGCAGTCCTTACCGGGACTTCGACCCGTGTTCTTCCCCCCGGAATTATGTCGGGAATCCGACACACAAATAGCATAGTCTCCCCTTAGTCAGTATCCTCTTAAAATTAGAGAATGGGAGACTCCGTGACGTCATCGATGTCGCCGTATATTTACAAAATATTATACTGTTTATATAGCAGTTTAATGTCTAAATTTAACAAAAAAGTACTCAACAAGATTGAATATAATTACTAACACCATAATATAATTTGACTCTCTTGTTAACGTAAATTTAACTTATAAGTGGAACCAAGGGATCAGGGGCGTGAGTAGCCCAGGGCATCACTTACTGACGCTCCCTCACATATACAACAACAACAAACACGCTGGAGGTTGCTCCCAAAGCTGAAACACCTAGACACCCAATTTACGTGTCAACAACCAGCAACACAGCCTCTCAACAGCCACAGCAACGAACGTATCCGTCTTACCAAGTATTTGTATATTACTCTAGTGCACTGTTTAATATCAATGGGTAGAGGCGGTTACAATGAATGAATAACTCCACCACAATGTGAGTGTTCCCCAATTTACAGCTCTCATATTTCATGTTATACCTGTAATTGAGATGTTTAGGGAACTTTGATTAATTCCTTGCATCCCATACAGGTAAATTGTGATTAGCAGCAACAAGAAGCTGTGCAGACAGTTGGACCTTATACATAATTAGCCTATAGCTGTTTGCCAACGCTTGTAGCTACCAGCCGCCATTACGTGGCACCCATGAGGCACAGAGCCACACCCACTTTAATGCTACCATTACACAGCCTTAGCAGGGCCCATACAACAGGAACAGCTAAGCCCACTCTAGTTATTGTAGAAGTAGTGTTCATAACAAGGAATAATTATTGAAATAATAGTAGATAAGACCACCATATGTGGTATGATATAAAATTAAACTTAGGTAAACAATTGGTAGTTTAAGAAGGAGCCATCTTAAAGTGGTTTAAGCTACAAATTGTCCCACCAATTATGTGAGATTAATTTCAGGCAGTTTCAACAAGTACATACAGTTCACTCAATTAATTTCTTACTTACTAAGAATATAAATAAGATAAAACTTTATTTTATTGAAGTTAATTTAAAAAGAGATATACTGCCTGGAGTTTTCCCAACAGGCAGGTCCTTAATCTAACCGATAATTTTAGGTAGGTAAATTCTAGCAGAATTAATAAAATGATAACAGATACATTGCAAGAAAAAAATGAGATGAGAGAGATTATTAAGTATTGTAAAGCACGTTAGTATATTAAAGCTCTGATTGATTACATTGACAACTTGATTGGTAATTTAAACAAGATTAATAGACACCATACAGCAGATTGGTAGCACATATAAGACAGCAATGATCACAATGGTAAAGATGTTCAGATTGGGTACATAAGGATTGGGAGATTGGGTAGCAATAGATGCAGTGTAATTTTAAAACAAAAGGTAAAAAACTATGAAGATGAAATTTGGTACTTTTTAGTTTTGTTTTTGAATGACGCAAAAGTTGGACAGCTTTTCAATTCATTAGGGAGTGAGTTCCATAGACTGGGTCCCTTTATTTGCATAGAGTGTTTAAACAGATTAAGTTTGACTCTGGGGATATCAAAGAGATATTTATTTCAGGTGTGGTGATAATGGGTCCTATTGCATCTGTTGTTAAGGATTATGTGTCTGCTATGGGGGGATCTAGTATTATATTGGTGTATGATCAGCAGTTAGAATTCAGATGTATCAAGTATTGGAGATCTTAAAGGCCCGGCCCCAATAAAAACATAAGAGTAATACTTATAGACTTAATACTTATAGTTACTGAACATGTCAGCCTAGAGGTAGATCATAGATCTCCTACACAGGAAGAATGGATACTCCTTTAAAACTAACTTACTTATTTATTAACCCTTTATAACCCCCCATATACATTCACACCAATAACAATAATTACTTTACTACACTATCTTACGTTAAAAGCCTTGGTTCACATAAGCAGGATACAAGGTTGTACACTGAGCACAAGCTAAGGTAAAGTCTACTAGGCAAGGGACACTAGCAAGGGCTCTAGGTAGCTTACTGGTACTACTGGAGCCCACGTGGTTCCACTGGGACCCTCTTAGAGTGACTTTGGAATATAAACACTAGTGATCACCTAATTAATACACAGTACTACTCTACATATTAGAACACGCTTGTGCTAGACAATGTGAACACCACTCAGTACCTATCTTGGTAAACTAGACACAGAAATAGGTAAGGGAGAGAAGCAGGAGGGAGAGGAGAGGGATGCAGAGCTCTTAACACCACGACGCCAACTCAGAGAAGAAGGAGCGTCTCCAGTTCCAGCTCCTCCAGCTGGCTCGCTGCCGGTCGATTACTCAGCTAATCGTACAGCAGCCCTATATCCAAGTTTACTCAGCTCTACTTTACTAATACTTTCGAATCATTTGTAAACATAGTTGATGCCTATTTTATTAATTAATAATCAACCACAAGCTCAGTCTTTAAATGCTCGGTGAGAAACAAGATTCGTCTTACGTCTGGCAAGGAAGATATGAACAAAGACACATCGCCATGCGTCCCAAATAATATATAGTAGTTTATTTAGCTCAATTTGACCTCTGGTTTCCACTGATGAACCCAGGGTCGTAACATCTGTCCAGGGAGAGTTTCAGAGCAGGATTTGCATTTAAGAACAGGGTTTTGTAAATGTAAGTGTCACAAGGGAATTTGTGGAGTGAGATTATGTTTACCATGTTAAGGGAGTTAAACAAAGGGGCTGAGTGTTGTCTGAAAGCAGAATTTGTTATTATTCTGATAACAAATTTTTGCTGGGTGATGATGGACTTGAGGTGGTTTGCAGTGGTTGAACCCCATGCACAGATACCATAATTAAGATAGGGATAGATTAGTGCATAATATAGAGAGATGAGAGCAGAGTTAGGTACATAATACCTGATTTGGAAGAGTATCCCAACTGTTTTAGAGACTTTCTTAGTTATGTGTTTTATGTGGGTGCTGAAGTTGAGTCTCTTGTCTAGGAATAGGCCAAGAAACTGTAATGGTTGTGGTCAGAGAAACAATCTTCGTCCTCATGGTTTTATTCTCCGCCAGTAACAACAACAAAACAAATATCAGGTACATGAAATATTGTTAACAAGATCATAAACAAAAGAGCATCTGCTCTAAACATGCTACCTCCAACATCTGTAGTACTCAATCCCAACATTCCTCCCTTTTAAATAAACTCTCTCCCTACAGGTTAAGTCTACCTGTTTTCTGTTAACAGGTACCTACCTATTTCTGCCCGAAACGCTGCGCGTACTAGTGGCTTTACAAGATTGTAATTACCATATTATATATTCTCACATTCCCAATGTACCTTCTTGTATATGAATCAATAAATAAATAAATAAGTCTATCAGGTGGTCGAATGACTCTCCCTGATTTTCTCAACTGGGAGTCCTGACCTGTTACTTCTGGGAAACATTCTTCTGAATTACTCCTTGCAGAGTCCATAGGGTTGACTGTATCCCCATAACCCTCTGCTGCCCCTTGCTCTGCCTCACGGTCACCTGCAGGTGCTGCTATCCCTTCATTATTAGGATGGATATCACTAGTTGCCCCACCCCCACCTGAAGGGTCTTCAAAATTCCCTGTGAACCTTGGCATGAGCTGATCGGCATGCCTTTTCCAATTAATGTTCCCAAAACTCTGCACTTGCACAGTGAAGTTCCTGCGGCCCAGGACTTCCCTAGTTTTTCCTTCCACCCAGGGCTTTTCACTTCCAAAACTCCTTGCATATACTGCATCCCCCTCATTAAACAACAATTCCTCTCCCTGAGCCAACTGACTGGCCAAGCTAGTTACCGATTTCTCTTTATTGGGATCTGTCTTTACTGCTTCCATGTGCACTTTAAAGTGTCCATTAAACAGTAATTCAGAAGGAGATTTACCAGTAGTAGAATGAACAGTTTTTCTTTGATTATATAAAAATCTACAAAGCCTTGTATAAATAGTACCTTCCGTAAACCGCTTTAACCCTTCTTTCAAGGATCTCACTGCTCTCTCTGCTAGACCATTTGAAGAAGGATTATAGGGGGCAGGTGTCACATGTTTAATACCATTTTTTCTAAAAAAATCCTCCATTTCCTCAGAAACAAAATAAGGAGCATTGTCTGAGACAATTATGTCTGGAAATCCAAAATTACAAAATGTTTTCCTTAGTAATTCACAAGTTACAGATGATGTGGTGGAATTACACGCATGCACATCCAGAAATTTGGTGTATGAATCCACCACCACTAGGTAATATTTATCATCCATAGGTCCCGCATAATCTACATGAAGTCTAGACCAGGGTTTTCCAGTGCATGGCCAAGAAAGTACTGGCGCCTGGGGTTTCTGATAATTCTTAAAGCAAATATGACAATTTTTTGTTACCTCATCAATATCCTGGTCTATTTTTGGCCACCAAACCCAACTTCTAGCTTCTGCTTTCATAGCATTTATGCCATTATGGCCTACATGCAGCTGTTCCAAAATCTTACATCTCAGTTCCCCAAGCACCACCACTCTATTCCTATACAAAAGTACATCCTGGTGAACACTAAGGTAGGCCTTCACAGCAGCATACTCTGACAATAACAAATTATCATTCCAACCATATTTGACATATTTCAACAACAGACTTAATTTGGGATCTCTACCAGTTGCCTTCCTAATAGTCTGGAATGCAATATCCTCAAAAGACATAGCTTCCACCAGGTTAACATACTCCACTGGAATACTGGAAATTAATTCTTCTGTCACAGGCAATCTACTTAATGCATCAGCTACTACATTATCCTTGCCTGGCTTAAACTCTAAATCATACTCAAACTGTGAGAGTAGTAATACCCATCTTTAAATTCTAGCATTGGCATTAACTGGAACTTGCTTACCTCTGCCAAACAATCCTAGCAGGGGTTCATGATCTGTTCTAGCAAGAAATTTCCTCCCCAGCAGAAAATACCTCAGTTTCTTTACAGCATATACCAAAGCTAAAGCTTCTTTATCTAACTGAGAATAATTCTGTTCCGCAGGAGATAACTTCTTGCTAGCAAAATATACTACTTTATCCTGACCATCTACTTCCTGTAATAATACACAACCCACTCCTACTGGGGAAGCATCTACCTCCAGTTTTAATGGGAGTCTACCTGTAAATTAGTGAGCACTGGAGAATTGATCAATTCCTGCTTAATATTCCTGAATATTTTCCTCTCTTGCTGCCCACTTAAATCTAGCCCCTTTTTTCAACAATTCATACAAGGGTGCTAATTTTGTTGAAAAGTTCTTCACAAACTTACAAAATATGTAACCATCCCAACAAAAGATTGTACTTCCCCAACTGATGTTGGGGCTGGGGCATCTATTATAGCAGCTACATTTTTGTGAGAAGGAGTAAAGCCCTTACCTGAATATGGTACCCCAGGTATTCAATGGCCTTGGTCTTCAACGTTGTTTTTCCCTTATTAATCTTCAGATTGTGCTTTTGCAAAAGATTGAAAACTTGTTCTAATCTAGCATCATGCACTTCCTCATTCTCTCCACATAGAATAATGTCATCTAAAAAACTAGCCACACTTTCAATGTTAACTAACAACTGGGACATGAATCTCTGAAAATTGCTGGAGACGAAGAGAGTCCAAAAGGAAGTCTTTTATACTTAAATAACCCTTGTGGTATTAATCACTAACAATTTCTGGCTCTCCTCCTCTACAGGAATTTGCAAGTAAGCATCCTTCAGGTCAATCTTAGAAAAAATTGCTCCTTTGCAGACCACTGACAATAACTCATCTATCTTAGGTAAAGGATACTTCTCACAGTGTATGCGGTTGTTCAGTTCCTTGAAGTCTGCACGATTCTCAAGATTTCCATCTGCTATCTGCCTTCAACACTGGTACAATTGGGGCTGCCCACTC
>WNGS01006101.1:0-16139 GCA_020271785.1 Procambarus virginalis | reverse complement strand
GTGTGGTATTGATCCACAGTTTCATTAGAGAGTGTGTTTGGCTCTCCTGAAATGCATAATTTCCATAGCAGTATTTTGCCTTGGTTTGAAGTGCTCAGTTAATTTGGCTTTGGCAGTGTCATAATCTTTGGCACACCAGTGTCTTTCAGTGTATCAAAGATGTCAACAAACTCTATCACCTGCATAAGAAGTAGAAAGGCAAATTTTCTTTCCTGTCAAACACTTTTGATGTCAGAAAAACTATCAACAAATTTTCAAAACTTTTAACCCTTAACATGCTCGGGGTCTAATATCCTGCTATCCGCACAGGCGCATGTCATTTTGAAAAAAAAAAAATTATTTTTTCTTCCTAACCTGTTAATTGTGTTCACTGATCACGGGAAAAATAATAAAAAAATCGTAAGTGCCATATATTGCCCGCTATAGGGCGGGGAAGTCTGGCAAATTATAGGCGCTGACTCAGCATGCGTCCCAGGCGGTCTGTTGCTCGCCAGCTGTCAGGCCAGAGTTGCCACAAAGAGATAATTACCTAATTATTTCAATGTCTCTGATTGATGTTTCATAGTTTTTTTGCTGTAATATTATTCAATAGTGTGTAGTTTGATATATTTATATATAAAAAATGAGTGAATCATTGCTGTACTCAAAAATATGGTGTGCATATGTTGATTCAGTATGTTCATCAATCAGTGAACAAATACTTTGTCGGTTATTACACTATAAGCACAGGTTATATATAAGTATCTGCATGTTTGTTCACTATAACGAACCACTAAGTAGCTATTATGAGTCAAAAAGTAACGAGGAGTGACCGCCGTGTACCAGCCAGCCACTCCCGCCCTCCCTCCAGTCATCTGACTCGCCCACATTCTCCTCCCACAATACTGTTTGCTATAATTCACTATATACAGACGGTATATATAAGTATCTACATGTTTTGTTCACCATAACTGTACATCTAAGCTTGTATGGTGAGTAAAGTCACAAAGACATAGGACCTAACACAGTCAGCTGATGGCTGCCTCCCTCAAGGCCAGACACTAATATTTCTCCCAACAATACTGTGTGGTGTTATTACGCTATATACACACATTATAAATAAATATCTACCTGTTTTATTCACCATACTTGTACAAATAAACTGGTATGGTGCCCAAAGACCATCGTGGTAACCAGTAAACAACACCGTCGTCTGCACGGTGGCGTCGTGCAGACGACGCCACCGCCCTCACCAAAATGGCGGCTCCAAACCTTCTCTTGCTGTTTATACCCTCTATACACACGTTATATATAAGTATCTACATTTGTGTTCACTATAGCGAACCACTAAGCTGGTATGCTGAGTGCAGTCAATAAAAGGTGGCCACACACAGTCAGAAAACATCGCCACCACCCTCCCTCCCACAGCATTACTCCCCTCCATGGCGCACAGCGCTAAATATCATCGCAATCCTGCTATTATCAGAACCCTGGTCACTTTTATCACAGTCAGGGGTCTTCTGTAATAATATCATCGCTACATAATAGCATGAACAAGTATATTTGGCATTTTAGGCGATGCTGTGGTCACAAGCTGAACAGCAGTGCTGTGAGCTCATGCTGCGTGCGTCAGGCTTGGTAGCTTACGCGATACTGAGGCCCCTAACACCCGGGAGTTTGGCCCACGAGTTTGGCCACGATTTTTTTAAAAATGGCGTCTGTTTACAAGAGCCCTGATGAAGGTGTGGTGAACCCCGTGTATCCGCGGGCCGTTTAAATCTTGCGTAGTACTCCAACACATCATATGACGTGAAGAGCAGTTGACTGGTAAAACGCCTAGCACGTCATATGATGTGATGCGCACTTTAAGGGTTAAGCATTGACCCACTCTGTTGAAGGTTTGTCTGTCACAGTCAGGATCAAATGCAGGAAACTGAAGGTATATTTGCCATTTTACTGAATAAATGTAAACTTATCACTTAAATGTTCCTCAGAATATATAACACTTACTGCAATGTATTGTTAGTCAAGAATCACTGTAATACTTTAATTTTGCAAAGCACACAAGCATTTTAATGCAAAAGTTCACAACAGTGCACAATACAGCGGCAACTGACTTCTTACCTAGCCCTGTATACATGTGTTGTTCCTACTCACAGCAACACAGCATTGTCAGCAGTTGGCACAGCAGTTGTCAGCAGTTGGCACAGCAGTAGGCAGCAGTTTGGCACAGCAGTAAGCAGCAGTTGGCACAGCAGTCAGTTCACAGCGTGAAGAATTTTGTAGCATGAAGCATCGTTTCGTAACCAAAACATCAGTTTTGTACACATCAAAGCGTCGTTTCGTACACAGCGTTGGCAGATTCCTCTATCAAGCTTCAGTCAGCACAGCTTGGTAGCACACAGCATTGGTTAGCACACAACAATGGTTAGCACACAGCAATGGTAAGCACAAAGCATTGGTTAGCATACAGCATCGGGTATGTGCTCACAGACAGCTTCTCCATCCTCCTCTGGGCGAGACAGCATGCGCTCCTTCCTTGTGTTTGAAGTTGAACAAATACCTGCGTTCCCAGTTCATCCTCGTCGCCAATGTGATGTTTGTATATATCTGAGGAAGTCTTGGTTGTAGGTTGATGTAAGTCATTCCTGGTTACTGACTTTAATACTTGAACTGATTACATGTCTAGTAGCTCCCAAGCTGGTAGGCGTCCTGCAGCTTGTTTACCTTCTCTCTTCTACTGGCTTCCCAGCCGCCGCACATAGAAAACGGATGGTACCATTTTCTGTGAACATGACAAAACACACACACACCAACACACACACAACACACCACACACACACACACACACACACACACACACACACACACACCACACACACATATACAAACACACACACACACACACACAACACACACAACACGTACCACACACACCAACACCACACAACCACACACACACAACACCACACACCCACACACACAAACACCACACACACACACAACACACACAACAACACACACACACACAACACACACACACACACACACACACACAACACACACACACACACACACACACACACACACACACACACACACCACACACACACACACACACACACACACACACACACACAAATGTAATGTAATGAAGATAGGGGTAGGAACCAGGAGACCAGATACAAGGTATCATTTGGGAGATGAAATACTTCAAGAGTCAGAGAGAGAGAAAGACCTGGGGGTTGATATCGTGCCAGACCTGTCCCCTGAAGCTCATATCAAGAGCATAACATCAGCAGCATATGCCAGGTTGGCTAACATAAGAACGGCCTTTAGAAACTTGTGTAAGGAATCTTTCAGAACATTATATACCACATATGTCAGACCAATCCTGGAGTATGCGGCTCCAGCATGGAGTCCCTATCTAGTCAAGCATAAGACTAAACTGGAAAAGGTTCAAAGGTTTGCCACCAAACTAGTACCCGAGCTGAGAGGTATGAGCTACGAGGAGCGACTGCAGGAATTAAACCTCACTTCGTTGGAAGACAGAAGAGTTAGGGGGGACATGATCACCACATTCAAGATTCTCAGGGGAATCGACAGGGTTGATAAAGACAGGCTGTTTAACACAAGGGGCATACGCACTAGGGGACACAGGTGGAAACTGAGTGCCCAAATGAGCCACAGAGATATTAGAAAGAACTTTTTTAGTGTCAGAGTGGTTGACAAATGGAATGCATTAGAAAGCGATGTGGTGGAGGCTGACTCCATACACAGTTTCAGGTGTAGATATGATAGAGCCCATTAGGCTCAGGAAACTGTACACCTGTTGATTGACGGTTGAGAGGCGGGACCAAAGAGCCAGAGCTCAACCCCCGCAAGCACAACTAGGTGAGTACAACTAGGTGAGTACACACACACACTCGTACACACTCACACAAATGTGTGTAAGGAGGAATCCAAGAGTCAATGCTCGATCCTGCAGACACAAATAGGTGAGTACACACACACACGTTCAAGCACACGTACATACACAAACTCACACACACACACACACACGCACACAAACGCACACACACGTACACGTATACATACACATACACACACGAACATGTACAACCGCACACACACACAAACACACTCACACAACCACAAACACACATACACACACACATACACACTCACACATGCATGCATGTGCACCCACACATACATGTACACATACACACACACATACAAACACACACACTCATGCACACAAACACCCTCACACAAATACAAAGACACACACACAAAACACACACATGCTCATACATGTAAACAAACATGCACACAAACACACACACATGCATATGCACACATGCACACAAAGACACACACAAACTCACATTAGGTAATTAATACTTAATTTAAATTATAAATGCAATAGAACGTCATTTACATATTTGCTAAAAATGTCTACGATTTCATTGACTGAAATTTACGTATATTATACGTTCTAAAGACGACTTTATATAAATAGTTACCGTGTTACCATTCTGCTACCAAATGAAAACGTCAGAAAACGTTTTGTGTTTGCTGGGTTAGAGACTTTCTTAGTTATTTGTTGAATGTGGGTGCTGAAGTTGAGTCTCTTGTCTAGGAATAGGCCAAGAAACTTGCCATCATTTTTGTTACTGATGTTAATGTTGTTTATCTCTAGCTGAATTGCATTTGATGATTTGCTTCCAAATAAGATGTAGTAAGTCTTTTTTATGTTTACTGTTAGTTTGTTAGTTGACATCCTTAAGTGGACTTTTTTAATTCATTATTCACAACATTATTTAGTGTATGTGGGTTGAGGTCTGAATAGATAAGTGTAGTATCGTCAGCAAACAATATAGGTTTAAGAATATTAGATACATTAGGCAGATCGTTTATATATATAAGAAATAGAGGAGGGCCTAAGATACTGCCCTGTGGCACTCCAACGGTAATAGGTAGAGTGAAAGAAGTTGTATCATTGATGGTTACATATTGGTGTCTGTCACTAAGATAGGATCGGATGTAGTCAAGGGCAAGGCCCCGGATTCCATAATGCTGAAGTTTAAGTAAGAGGTAGTTGTGATTAACAGTATCAACGGCTTTTCTTAGGTCAATGAAGAGTCCAGTCGGAAACTCATTTTTGTCAAGGGCTGAGTAGATTACGTCAAGGAGACTAATGATTGCATCGTTGGTGCTCTTTTGGGATCGGAAGCCAAACTGGCAGGGGCTGAGTATGTCGAATTTTACGAGGTAGGAATAGAGCTGTTTGTAAATAATTTTTCCAAATATTTTTGATAAAATGGGTAGATTTGATATTGGTCTATAATTGTTTATGTCTGCCGGATTGCCTCCCTTATGGACTGGCGTTACTCTTGCTTTTTTTAGGATATCAGGGAAGGTGTGACACTATAGATTTGTTGAACAGTAGGGCTATGGGTGGGGCAAGGGCATGGGAGGCGCTCTTGTATACAATGCACGGAATTTCACTGGTGTTCTCTGCCTTGGTTTTTAGAGAGTGTATGATGGACACAACATCTGCCGGGCTGATTGGTGAAAGGAGAAGAGAGAGTTTGGATTGCTGCCTGAGAGATATGTGTTAATATGTGTCTGAATCTGTGGGATTTTACTGGCAACATTAGCACCAACCGATGAAAAGAAATTATTAAATTCATTTGCCATTTCTAAATCAGTTGACGGTATATCCCCATCCTTGAAGAGTTTTATTTGGTTATGTGAGTGTTGTTTAGTTCCTAGGATACTAGAGATTGTTTTCCAAGTGCTTTTCATGTTGCCTTTTGCTTCATTGAATCTATTCACATAATATGCAAGTTTTGCCTTTCTTATGATACTGGTAAGCATTGATGTGTACCTTTTAGCTACTTCTTTTGAAACTAGGCCAATCCTAAGTTTCTTTTCATATTCATGTTTCTTGTTGACTGAGTTGAGAATGCCACTTGTGAGCCATGGATTGTTTAATCTTTTGTCAGTTACTTGCTTGGTAAGAAGGGGACAATGAAGGTTGTAGAGGCTTAGAGTTTTGAGTTATTATTATCAAAACTCTATTTGTTTCTGGTGCGCTCATGGGTTCTGTTACAACCTTCAATGAAGCTTTTGAGGTCAGAATTGGCATTACAGTTCAGCGTTTTATATATGTATAATACACATGAGAGAATGTGCAGTGTCATAATACCTAACATTTTCAGAGTGTGAGGGGATGGTTCACCAGCTCACTTACAATAGTGCTCTTATGCCTGTGGGAGGCCAGTACACTTGTTAAGTGCACTTGTTAAGTGTGCGGACTTAACTTTGGTAACCAGCAACCGAAACATCTAGTGTTTGAGCTCAGGTGAGAGCCCCAGTCACCAGCAGTCCAGAAATGTTACCGTGGCCGTGGTAGCATGTCTGTGGACAGAGATAGAGCCAATAGCATCTCTCATGGTAATGGCTTGGTGCGAGGGAAATAGCTTGCGCGGGAAAACAGTTAGGCCGCTGGCGTGGGTAGCTGTGGGCCACCTGCGCGCGCTAGCCATTTGAGCCGTCGCCATGGAAACAGACGCCATCTTAGTAAACATCTTGAGCCGCCATGTTGGTCGGCCATCTTGGAGTTGCCCTAGGGGCTATGCTACACTGTCGCTGATTGGAGGAGAGGGGTAGGCCCCAGTATGCCTTCCTCTCATTGGTTATTCCGAGGAATACGCGGGAATCGACGGTGTGAGCGTCATTCTGGAGGAGCCATCACCCTGTCAAGACGCTCCTATGCTCAATTCGGCCAAATTGAGTATATTGCGTCGTGGTGGTTCAACTACTCAGCTGCTGCACCTCCTCCTTCATCTACGACAGCGGTCGTCACAGAATCCGGCCGAAGTCGTTGATTGGAGGGGAAAAGACAGTGTACAGTGGGTAGAGAAGATCTTGTGATCGGTCTGGGATCGTGGGGTAGTGTGCATACGAGCAGTAACAGACTCGTAGATCCCATACCAGTGATGATTAGACTTGCTAGTGCTCTGTAGCAGTCGATGGGAACGGGGAAATAAGTGTTAGTGCTTTAAGGCAGATTTCCCATGTTTGTTTAAGACGAAATCATTGTGCGCGTCACCTGTGTACGAACGCTTCACTTACCGGTGGGTCGAGGGTACGAAACAAGCCGTGTTGTGGGAGGGTTCGGTGCGCGCCATTGTACGAACGATACCGCTGTGGTACCAACCAGCCAGCCTACCACCACTGAGCCAGCCACCCATAGCGGGGTGCCTGATGTATGGGAATGGTGTGTGTAAGCCGGCAGTATGAATGTAAGTACCTATGTGTGTATTTCTGGTGATTAGTAGTCTCTAAAGCTTGAATTCGAGGTCAAGTGTTCCGTCGCATTGTCACGCAGCACCTGTAGGTGAAGTGAAGTGTGGACGAGGAGATAATCATCCTTGTCATCGTGTCAGTCCTGAGGGACGTACGTCTTGTGAGCACAGACGTACAGTGTGTGTGTGTGTGTGTGTACACACGGGAACAGAGTATATACATAGATTAGCCAAGGACTGAGAGGATGTCCATGTAATATTATATTATTCCATTGTGGTAATTATTCATTCTTGATCGTCCGTGGGACGGAGTGATATCATTTCATGTGTAGTCTTGCAGGTGTGGAATTTCAACACTGAGCGCTCAGGTATGTGGTAACGTCAGTGATTCCTGGCAATGATTATTGTGGAGTGTGCTACAGTGTGGTTTTAATTTCTTGTATTGTTCCCAGGACCGTGACAAGTGTGATTATATATACATATTGTGGTTGCAGTATTAACGTAATTTTGGTAGAATTTGGTGAGTGACGAGGCTGTCGGGAGTGACAGCCCTCGCTCTGTCGAGTAACGTAAAACTCGGGAGTGTTTATTCGGCATGCGTGATCGATAAATCACTCACCCATGTGATTTAGGAGTGCGAGATCTCCTTAGTGTTCCCAATAACGTTTGATAGCTGTAGGCTACATGTGTCAGCAGTAATTATATATATATATAATCGTAGTGTCACGGTGCCCAGTGTTATTGTGTTATTTACTGTGTGGTTATTGCAAATTTGGGACCTATGTTCTAGGGGTTATTGAGAGCACTGGGGTCATTTGCAACAATAAATAAGTAAGTAAGTGTTGAGCAGTATTCTAATACTTGGAAATTAGAGTACTTGCCGTGTGTGTTGTTGCAAAGGGGTTGTCATTGTTAGTGATTGTTGCTAGAGTTGAGCAATCACCGTGGGTGACTGCAGTTCAGTAAAGTCATTGGGGGCAGTGTTCTAGAGGGTTCATGTCCTGTATGTTATTTTACTAGGTTCTGCAGTATTGTCATTGCAACCGGATTGTAACGTAAATCACTGTGATTTGTTAGTGTGATTGTCATTGTCGTGGGTGAACTCGGCTGTAGACGAGTACTTGGATATACATATATTCTCCTGTTTATCTGGTAGGACATCGAAGTCCAGTATTCAGTGAGGTGATTGCGAGGCAATTAATATAACGTAACCGAGGGAACGCCCATTGCTTAAGAGAATTTGTTCTTTTACAATATGAGTAACGTAGAATACGCTTGGGTTAATTTACTTTCCTGCAAGCAGCTACGGTAGTCTCAAGGAGCCTAGCCACCAGCCAGATAAGAATTAGAGTATTGTCTGTCGTAATTAACGGTCAGTGGGCCGGGTAATTGACGTGTTTCAGGAAGTCAAAGTAATTAATCTCGATCCTTGTTGATCGACTCACACGAAGGCTACATTGTTCCATTAACGTAACGTCGTTATTTATGTCCGGAAGTACCGGCACTTGATTGACTCGTGGGAAGAGTAACGTCATTTAGAATAACGTAAACGTGGTGCCTAATTACTGTTATTAGCCACCTGAATTGGTCTGAGTATGGAAGGCTCAGACGGAATTCATACCTTAATGTAAATTGCTGAGCCAGTGTGAAAGGTTGCGTATTTAACTGTTTAATTATTGATCTTGAGGATAGTAATTAATTACTCTAAAGGTAATCACGAGTGATTACCGTTCTCTTAGCACTTTGGACATTGTAAATCAGAGTTTACCATCGCTGAGTGATTAGTAACCGATTAACGTAAATTAACGTAACTAGTAAAGAGATTAATCAGCTGTCTTGTAGTACAGGGATTAATGGGATTTTCTCACTGAATGCTCGACGGGTAGAGTGTTGTGTAATTTCCGCGTTACTAGTGACAGTTGTAAGAGAAGGTTATTGAATTAACGTAAATGTTATTGTTATTAACGTAAATCAATTGTATTGATTGTTGATCGTCCGTGGGACGAAGTGTTAACGTAAAGATTAATTTGAGGAAGGGTGCTGGAGTTGCCAGTGAACCCATTAGTTATTGATGTCATTGAAAGACTACTGATTTGATTGCATTGCAACCGCTATTGCAGGTGTAGACTGCACTGAGGCGTAGAACAGTTAGGAGGTTACTGGAGACGTGTTTCAGAACTCACTGTGTCATTTGTTGTAATTGTGATTATAGATCTGTTAGTTCTTGCTTGCTTGTTGATTCCTCTGTGGTCACGCTTATGTTAGTTCATTATGCAGTCCGAGGGGCTGGTGTCTAGCTGTCATCGATAGTGTCACAGGAAGGATTTCGAGTAACGTCATTGACATTCTTTTGTTTGTTGTAGTAGTTAGTACTTTATTGAATAAACTAAGTTTTATGTTAACACTGTCTTTTCGTTACACCCCCACACATTATTATTGTTATGCAAATGTTCTTCACACTCGACTATTGGAGACTTATTTCTGAGCTTTGGATCAAATATACGGCACTACACAACAATAAATTATTGTTGTGAGAGCCCAGGACCTACTCGTTAGATTCGCTTCGGCGATTAGCGAAGGTCGACGACCCAAGTGGAGGGGATTTCAATTTCATTGGGGTCTCGGCGTTTGCTCGCGCCTAGTCAATTGTTCGTACAGGGTCCCAAAGTGAGGAATGAGCTGCTTACTACACTGGTGTGTTAGCTAAGCAAGTCCTTCCTCAGCGACCTAGTTGAATATCACGACAGGAATAAAGGTTAAAGAATAGAGAAAATTCTTAGAAATTTTCCGAGCTCAATTCCTTATACCAATTGTATTTATTCCAATGTACTGACGTAAGTCAGCACAGCTCAAAAAACTCTCACACAGAGATTTGAGAACAAACTAACACTTAACATAGAAAAGACCTACTACATTTATTTGGAAGCAAATTACAAATGCAATTCAGCTTCAGATAGACAATGTAAACATTAGCAATAAAAAGATGGAAAGTTTCTCGGCCTATCCTAGAGAAGAGACTCAACTTCAGTACCCACATACAACACATAACTAAGAAAGTCTCTAAAACAGTTGGTATACTCTCCAAAATCAGATATATGTACCTAACTCTGCTCTCATCTCTCTATATTATGCACTAATCTATCCCTATCTTAATTATGGTATCTGTGCATGGGTTCAACTACTGCAAACCACCTCAAGTCCATCATCACCCAGCAAAAATCTGCTATCAGAATAATAACAAATTCTGCTTTCAGACAACACTCAGCCCCCTTGTTTGACTCCCAAACATGCTAAATATAATCACACTCCACAAATTCTCTTGTGTCAACTACATTTACAAAACCCTGTTCTTAAATGCAAATCCTGCTCTGAAACTCTCCCTGGACAGATGTAATAGGACCCATTATCACCACACCAGAAATAAATATATCTTTGATATCCCCAGAGTCAAACTTAATCTGTGTAAACACTCTTTGCAAATAAAGGGACCCAGTCTATGGAACTCACTCCCTATTGAATTGAAAAGCTGTTCAACTTTTGCGTCATTCAAAAACAATACTAATAAGTACCGAATTTCATCTTCATACTTTTTTACCTATTGCTTTAAAATTGCACTGTATCTATTGCTACCCAGTCTCCCAATCTTTATGCACCCAATCCGAACATCTTTATCATTGTGATCATTGCTGTCTTCTTATATGTGCTGTCAATCTGCTGTATGGTGTCCATTAATCTTGTTCAAATTACCAATCAAGCTGTCAATGTAATCAATCAGAGCTTTAATATACCAATGTGCTTTAATACACTTACTAATCTTTCTCATCTCATTTTTTTTCTTGCAATGTATTTGTTATCATTTTTTAATTCTGCTAGAATTTACCTACTTAAAATTATCTGTTAGATTAAGGACCTGCCCGAAATGCTGCGTGTACTAGTGGCTTTACAAGATTGTAAATGCTATGCTATGTAATATCACAAACCCCCATGTACCTTCTTGTATATAAATAAATAAAAAAAATAAATAAGTAAATAGGGGTACAGGGTGATGTCTGAGGCCAGAGTTGGATATTGTCCTAATAGCAGCTTTGTGTTGAGTAATTAGAGGACGTAAAGGATTTTGGGTAGTAGAACCCCAAGCACAAATACCATAGTAGGGATATGGATAGATGAGGGAGTAATAGAGCGTCATCAGGGCAGGGCGAGGTATATAATATCTGATCTTAGAAAGAATGCCAACAGTTTTTGAAACTTTTTTTATATATTTAGAATGTGTCTGTTACAACCCTGGGTTCATCAGTGGAAACCAGAGGTCGTATTGAGTTAAATAAATGACTTTATATTATTTGAGACGCTTGTCGACGTGCCTCTGTTCTTATCTTCCTTGCCAGATGTAAGACGAATCTTGTTTCTCACAGAGCATTTAAAGACTGAGCTTGTGGTTGATTATTAATTAATAAAATAGGTTTCAACTATGTTTACAAATGATTAGAAAGTATTAGTAAAGTAGATCTGAGTAAACTTGGATATAGGGCTGCTGTATGATTAGCTTTGTAGTCGGCCGGCAGCGAGTCAGCCCAGGAGTTCTGGGACTGGAGGCTGAAGTGGCATTCTCTGGCTGACGTCGTGGTGTAAACATCTCTACTGGGTTGCTCTGCATCCCTCTCCCCTTCCTCCTACTTCTCTCCCTTACCTTATCCTGTGTCTAGTTTACCAAGCTAAGTAATGTGTCTCTGTGGTGTAGTGGTAAGACACTCGCCTGGCGTTTCCGCGAGCGCTATGTCATGGGTTCGTATCCTGGCCGGGGAGGATTTACTGGGCGCAATTCCTTAACTGTAGCCTCTGTTTAACGCAACAGTAAAATGTGTACTTGGATGAAAAAACGATTCTTCGCAGCAGGGGATCGTATTCCAGGGACGCTATGCATACTAGTGGCTGTACAAGAATGTAACAACTCTTGTATATATCTCAAAAAAAAAGTGCTGTATTCTCGTTTTCTGGCATAAATAGTCGCTGTATGCAAAGCAAACGGCGAAATTTCTGGGGGCAGAAGAAAACGTAATACCATATCTGTGACTAACCGTCCTTGGTTGCGTGCGCATCACGCTGGGGCATTTAAGCGAGTCCAGGGGACTCGGCCACTCTTGCTGGCCGTCTCCCGGACGTTACACTACAAAACGTGTTTCCACACATCAGCGTTAAGGTCTATCCTTCACAAGCTGCGCCTAAAGGAGCATCACCTTGAGCGCCAAGTGCTCACGCAATTCTTCTCATATTCTTAAGTGTACAGAGGGGGAAGAACCTCATTCAGCTTGGAGATATGAAGACTCACATGTTGGTGCACGGTAACGAGGAGGAGCTGAGAAGAGGTTCAGGCATCTTCGAAGTAGGTCCCCTTATATTTTTTACATTCGGCTGACAAAACCCACAAGCGTAGAGGACAAACCGCTCGAGTGTCCCTAGTGTGGGAAGAGCTTCAGTCTGCTTCGTCATATGACGACTCACAATTTAGTGCATCTCCTATTTTATTCCATTCGGCTGACATTCCCCACAAGTATACAGCCCCCACAAGTGTAGATGACAAACCTCACGAGTGTCCCAAGTGCGCGAAGAGGTTAGTCTGCTTCGTCATATGGAGACTCACATTTTAGCGCATTCGGTTGACAAACCTCACGAGTGTCCAGAGTGTGGTAAGAGTCTCCGTCGTCTTGGCCATCGGAAGAGACACTTGTTAAGGCATTCAGAGGAACGCCGTTTCGAGTGTGCAGAGTGTGGCTGGAGTTTTAGGAACGTGAAACTATATCTAACACACATGTTAATTCATTGGCGGTTTGCCCTCATGAGTGTCGAGAATGTGGGAAAGGATTCAGGCGTCTTCGAAGTCTGAAGTCCGTGTGTTACTGCATTGTGTTCCGGAAGGCCACATTACTCAATGCCTTTAACCTATCTGATCAGTATGCCAGTGCAGCATTTGATGCAACTAGGGAGAATGTCATGGCACATAGCGAAGGAGCCTAGTGCCAGTTACCCTATGCAATGTTGGGGTACGCACAAAGAAGGGCTTATTTCTTATACAGTCATTATGTCTGGCTATGTGTTTTCATTTTTCCCGTTTATTTTTCCCCTCATTTATTTATCCATGCTGATCATTTATCTATGATATTTTGCTCCTCATTTGGCCTGCCCCCCGCGGGCGGGCCTAGCTGCTGTTTCCGGCTGAAGTAGTCCCTGCCAAAGGTCCAGCAGCTAATGGCCCGGCTGCCCTCAGGCCAGGCCCAGCTACTGATGTCTTGGCTGACGTGGATACGCTGCCGATGACCCGGCAGCTGATAGGCCGGCAGACGGTGTGCCGGCTGAACATGCCCCTGGGGGCCAAGCCCAGCCGCCGATGTCAGGCTGATGTGGTCCCGGCCGTCGGTCCAGCAGTCGTTGGCCCAGCTGGTGGTGTGCCAGCCGAGCATGCTCCCTGGGGGCCAAGCACAGCTGCTGTTGTTCCGGCTGATGTGGTACCAGCCGATGTCCCAGCAGTTGATGGCACAGCCGGTGGTGTTCCGGCTGAGCATGCCCCTGGGGGCCAAGCACTCCTGCTGTTCCAGCTGAGGTGGTCCCAGCCGAGGTTCCAGCAGCCGACGGCACAGCTGGCGGTGTTCCAGCTGAGTGTGACCCTGGGGGCCAAGCACGGCTGCTGTTGTACCAGCTGATGTGGTCCCAGGCGATGTTCCAGCCGCTGACGGCCCAACTGGCGGTGTTCCTGCCGAGCATGCCCCGGGGGCCATGCACAGCTGCTGTTGTTCCGGCGGAGGTGGTCCCAGCCGATGGTCCAGCAGCTGAGGGGCAGCTGGGGGCGTTCTATTATTAATTGTTATTTTCTCTCTTAATTTGTTATATTATTTATTTTATTATTTATTTCTTAAATTTTTTTAGTATTTTATTGTATTTATTTCCCTTCGTTGGTCTCCGGAGTGGACAGTGTTCACATTACTATTTATATTTGTTATTTCCTATTGCTTACCTTACTTTCCCAGCCGACGATCCAGCAGTGGTGGCACAGACGGAGGCCCGGAGGAAGCCGGAGAGCTTCCTGGCATTACGTTGGTACTGAATGATTATGTTAGGTTGGGCTGACCTAACCTAAACTACACTAACCTAACCTAACCTAACTTAACCAAACCAACCCGAACCTAACCTAACTGGCGCTTGGTTCGTCATGTTTATTTGGCGTCGCCAGCTCTTTATTTCGTCTAATTTTTTAATAAAATATATTTTTCCAGATTAGAATTATGCCGGAGCAGCTGGCCTTTCTCCATTATCCTAAGGTACAGCCCTGCCCGTGTTCCCCTCCACGCCAGCGTGTGCTGCGCGCTGTTGTAGTTGGGATTGTCCCCGGTGCCCGGCGTGTACCCAGCGCCTGTCCCGGCTGCTGATGTTCCGGCGGAAGTGGTTCCCGCCGATGGTCCAGCAGCCGAGGGCTGGCATGCTGAGCTAGCCCCTGGGGGCACAGCACAGCTGCTGTTGTTCCGGCTGATGTGGTGCCAGCCGATGATCCAGCAACTGTTGGCACAGCAGGTGGTGAGCCAAGCTGAGCATGCCCCTGGGGGCCGTGCACAGCTGCTGTTGTTCCGGCTGATGTGGTCCCAGCCGATGATCCAGCAGCTGTTGGCACAGCTGGTGGTGATCCAAGCTGAGCATGCCCCTGGGGGCCGAGCACAGCTGCTGTTGTTCCGGCGGGTGTGGCCCGGGTGATGTCTAGCAGCTGAGGGCACAGCTGGCGGTGTTCCAGCTGTGCATGCCCCTGGGGGGCTAAGCACAGCTGCTGTAGTTCCGGCTGATGTGGTACCAGCCGATGATCCAGCAGCGGATGTCATAGCTGGGGGTGTTCCAGCTGAGCATGCCCCTGGGGGCCGAGCACAGCTGCTGTTGTTCCGGCGGTGTGGTACCGGGCGATGTCTAGCAGCTGAGGGCACAGCTGGCGGTGTTCCAGCTGTGCATGCCCCTGGGGGGCTAAGCACAGCTGCTGTAGTTCCGGCTGATGTGGTACCGGCCGATGATCCAGCAGCTGATGTCATAGCTGGTGGTTTTCCAGCTGTGCTCGACCCCGGGGGCCAAGCACAGCTGCTGTTGTTCCGGCTGATGTGGTACCAGCCGATGTCCCAGCAGTTGATGGCACAGACGGTGCTGTTCCGCGCTGAGCATGCCCCTGGGGGCCAAGCACAGCTGCTGTTCCGGCTGAGGTGGTCCCAGCCGATGACCCGGCAGCTGACGGCACAGCTGGTGGGGTTCCAGCTGAGCTTGACCCAGGGGGCCAAGCACGGCTGCTGTTGTACCGGCTGATCTGGTCCCAGCCGATGTCCCAGCAGCGGACAGCCCAAATGGCGGTGTTCCTGCTGAGCATGCCCCTAGGGGGCCAAGCACAGCTGCTGTTGTACCAGCGGAGGAGGGCCCAGCCGAGGTCCAGCAGCTGAGGGTGCAGCTAGGGGCGTTCTATTATTCCTTGTTATTTTTTCTTTATTTTGTTACATTATTTACTTTATTATTTCTTTTAAGTTTATATTTTATGGTATTTAATTCCTTTTGTTGGTCTCCAGAGTGGACAGCGTTCACGTTACCATTTATATTATTTGGTATTTCCTATTGCTTACCTTACTTTCCCAGCCGACGATCGATCCAGCAGCTGTTGGCACAGCTGGAGGGCAGGAGGAAGCCGGAGAGCTTCCTGGCATTACGTTGGTACTGAATAAATGTTAGGTTGGGCTGACTTAACCTAAACTACCCTAACCTAACCTAACCTAACCTAACTTACCAAACCAATCCTAACCTAACTGACGTTTGGTTCGTCGTCTTTAT
>WNGS01006100.1:68487-81016 GCA_020271785.1 Procambarus virginalis | reverse complement strand
GAGACACAATATGTTTAACGGACAGATTCAATGCAAAACTGCGTTTCTCTGTTGATGCTCTTGCTTAAGGGAGACTGAACATATTGTGATGATGACAAAGGAATAGCTTCAACCCTGAGGCGGCCCATGACTGGGTTCAGAGACCCCCCACGTTCCCCCACTCAACACACTTGATAACCCTATTGAAGTTTTCATGGAGTCAGGGAAGAGATGTTTAAGATTGGCAACAAAGAAAGAGTTCTCTTGTTTGTTGCCAATCATAAACATCTCTTCCCTGGTTGTGGAGATGCTGACAAGTGGTGAGTAAGTGGAACTTGATGGCCAGTGTGTTGAATCCAACTCCAACCACTTGCTTAGCTAGAGAATAGACAGCAACGTGTGGGTTTCAGTTCAGCAGACACCCGACAACTGAAAAGGCTACACCCAGGACTATAAGCTCGACCCGCAGACTATATATCGCGGATGATATAGTTTATAACAAGATCTAGCTTTGTGATATTAAGAAATCCCCCATCTGAGGGATGGTTAGTCATACAGGACCATGTGATCAGTAGCCTCCACTGGCAAACTTGGGGTGCATAATGAGGATATCTTCAAGAACATGAGTTAGTGAAGTGATTGGAAAGCTGCAGGTACCTCGTGCTGGCACGTCTGAAGGGTTTAATAACTGGGAATTCGGTGATGTAGTGGGGGGAGATCATGGCCCAGTTCCTGCTCGCAGAGTTTGCATCTGGAGTTCTCAGTATTGGGAGCATTCCAGAATTGGCGTGCGCAAGATTGTGCTCAAGATTGGGAGCACAGGCAACGGTAGCCGCCTGCCACAGGCAACGGCAGCCGCCTGCCACAGACAACGGCAGCCGCCTGCCACAGGCAACGGCAGCCGCCTGCCACAGGCAACGGCAGCCGCCTGCCACAGGCAACGGCAGCCGCCTGCCACAGGCAACGGCAGCCGCCTGCCACAGGCAACGGCAGCCGCCTGCCACAGGCAACGGCAGCCGCCTGCCACAGGCAACGGCAGCCGCCTGCCACAGGCAACGGCAGCCACCTGCCACAGGCAACGGCAGCCGCCTGCCACAGGTAACGGCAGCCGCCTGCCACAGGCAACGGTAGCCACTAAAATAGCTCTTACGTTGAACGATGTTGTTAATAAAGTCTGCGGGAACACGTACCAACAATTTATTATTACAAAAATTCGAGCTTTGGCTTTTTCGGGGAAATCCTTATATTGATTGTCCAACCACTTGGGCTGGACGGTAGAGCGACGGTCTGGCGTCATGCAGGTCGCGTTCAATCCCCGACCGTCCACAAGTGGTTGGGCACCATTCCTTCCCTCCCGTCCCATCCCAAATTCTTATTTCTGGACCCCATTCCAAGTGCTATATAGTTATAATGGCTTGGCGCTTTCCCCCTCCCCCCGATAATTCCCTTCCCCTTATATTGGCTGGTCCGTAGGTGATGGGCCAGGGTCCATGGCCGCCATGTCCCCCCGATAGTCGAAGTGGTTAGGCACCGTTCCTTCTCTCCGACCTATCCCAGCTCCTTATCCTTTATGACTCTTCCAAGTGCTTTGGGGTCGTTCTGGCATAGCGCTTTCTCCTGATAATTACCTATTACTGACCAATAGGAATACAGTACACGTTTGAATACAGTAACCTGGAACCTGGTTATTGGAACCTGGTTTCAATTGACCTCGTCAATTGGAACTGACAAGGTCAATTCCATCAAATTGACTATCCAAGCGGTCAATTCCTGACAGCACGATGCCTAAATTAGCGACGCGCGTGCGTGTGCGTGTGTGTGTGTGTGTGTGTGTGTGTGTGTGTGTGTGTGTGTGTGTGTGTGTGTGTGTGTGTGTGGTGGAGCAGCAGCACCGGCGTGAGTGATCCCAGTAAGGGGTTAAGTGTAAACACCTCAACCTTGGGAGAATATCCATATCATAGGGACCATTGAGGGGCTCCTCCTGCGTCGACTTCACCTCGCCAGATCAGATACCACACACTGTGTGCCGCACCTGCGCTTGGATCCCGCCTTCTTCAGCGTGTTGGCAGCGGCCCGCCTCACTTACGGCCAGCACTCTCGTAATTATAAGTGACAATTTACCATGGTGGAAATAGCAGGTAGTTGGCACCGTCCCGCCCCCTTCCAAGAGGCCACTAACCTCCCCCTCCCCCTCGGGGCTAGGCCTACGACGCCTGGATGACGCAAGAGACGGGGGTATACTACTACAGGCGGGTGTTAGGGATGTGGACCAAATTGGACAGGCGTCAATATATTGATTCCGGAGTGGCGGCCACCTCTGTCCTTACCCCTCTCATCTCATGTGTTTGTCTGGGTCGGTCTCTCTCGCTCTGTCTTCTTTATCTCTCAAATATATATAATATATATATAAGTATATATATATATATATATATATATATATATAATATATATATATATATATATATATATATATATATATATATATATATAGTTGTCTTGCCTGTACTGAGATCGTCGGGGCCGACAGTCCCCAAGTGGACATGTCCTGTGAAGGCGACATTCGTCTCCTTCAAGGTGTTTTATTTGGTGTCAGGAGAGTGTTATATAGTCCAGTTGGTGGTGGGCTTGTTGGTGTGGTGGTAGAGGACAAGGGGGTCGTCTCCTTGAAGGCGTCTAGCAGTGCACAAACAAGGGGACCCATTAAAGACCATATCATCTCTCCATTCACCAGATCACCAGAAATATCCACTAAAATAATGGGCAGACGCAACAATAGGAGACTGGTGGCCCTACACACTACACACAGCCAAGCATCAAGAGCCAGTCATTATCACGTTACACTCTGGCCACTACACACACAAGTCACAATAGTCTGATTCATCAAATAAACAAATCCACAAGGGCCGTGACTTGAATTCGAACCTGCGTCCGAGAGCATCCCAGACGCTGGTTGCAATTCTTTTCATCATTCGTAGCTCAGTCGATTAAGGCAGCGTCTGGGATGCTCTCTCGGACGTAAGTTCGAATCCTCGTCACGGCCCATGTGGATTTGTTGACTGTGGTCATCTGCTCCACCCATCATGAGCACACGCACCAGATGCCTAAACTTCACAGGAGCGTCTGAGCCATAGTGAGGTACTTTACCTCACTATGTGAAGCAAGAGATCTTGAGGTTATCTTGAGATGATTTCGGGGCTTTAGTGTCCCCGCGGCCCGGTCCTCGACCAGGCCTCCACTCCCAGGAAGCAGCCCGTGACAGCTGACTAACACCTAGGTACCTATTTTACTGCTAGGTAACAGGGGTATAGGGTGAAAGAAACTGTGCCCATTGTTTCTCGCCGGCGCCTGGGATCGAACCCAGGACCACAGGATCACAAGTCCAGCGTGCTGTCAGCTCGGCCGACCGGCTCCCCAAAGAGATGAGACAAAATAGAGAAGACTCGTGCTATCTGACATATTCAGTAGCATATGTATAATTTATGTATATTTATGTATAATTTAATACACACAAACTCGCAAACGGAGCGTGTAATATGGGTCAGAGGTCGATGACGTAATCAATTTCCGGACACTCCTGCAGCCACTCAGGCGGAAGGCGAGAGGTGATTGGTCGATAACGGAATGACGTGCTTAACTTGACGACGTCATCATCCAGCTCTCGTATCTCACTGGCCAATCACATGCAAGGCTTCCTCCGCGCTGTATTTGTAGCGATAATACAGTATGTTGATGGTGAAGGGGGGCGGGGGGGGGTTGTGAAGGAGCGAGGGAAGGGGGGGTGAAGGGGAAGGGAACTGTCAGGAGAGAGCGCCAAGCCATTACGACTATATAGCACTGGGAAGGGATCAGGATAAGGATTTGGGATGGGCCGGGGGAAAGGAATGGTGCCCAACCACTTGGACGGTCGGGGATTGGAACGCCGACCTGCATGAAGCGAGTCTGTCGCTCTACTGTCCAGTCCAAGTGGTTGGGGGGGGGAGGGATGAAATGTATTGCAATCCCTACGGTGGAGTGGTAGCATTCTCTCCTCCCTGGCGAACAGTTATGTCTGGGTTCGAGCCTTTGGGAGAGGTTTGACCGGCAGTCTCACTTACGAAACATGTATATCTTTGAACTATCATGTCTGCTGTTTGTCATTCATTAAACAGTGTACGAGCTCGGACACGTCACAGCCCCAGAGTGTTGCTGTTATGAACATCCTCGTAATGTTTCAGAGCTATTTAATAAATGTCAACAAAGTCGGTATGATTGAGTAAAGATGTAAAGGCTTCGTAAGTGGCTGCATAAATGCTTGGGGAATCGTGGACCACAACAAGGCTGAGAGCCAGGCCAAATGGTGTCTACTTCCTGAGGGAGGGAGAGTCAACAGGTGTGCATTCACCTAGTTGTGCTTGCGGGGGTTGAGCTCTACTCTTTCGGTCCACCTCTCAACTATCACTCAACTGTTTCTACTACTACTACTTTTCCACACACACACAGCCTGATGTGATGTGGTGGAGGCTGACTCCATACACAGTTTCAAATGTAGATATGATAGAGCCCAGTAGGCTCAGGAATCTATATACCAGTTGATTGACAGTTGAGAGGCGGGCCGAAAGAGCAAAGCTCAACCCTCGCAAACACAACTAGGTGAATACACACGCACGCCACACCCCAGGAAGCAACCCGTGACAGCTGACTAACTCCCAGGTGCCTATTTATTGCTAGGTAACAGGAGCATAGGGTGAAAGAAAACTCTGCCCATCGTTTCTCGCCGGCACCCGAGATCGAACCCGGGACCACAGGATCACGTGTCCAGCGTGCTGTCCGCTTGGCCACCGGCTCCGGTGTGCGTGCGTGTGTGAGAGAGAGAGACCAGCTAAGCTCCGCCCCTTCTCATTCAAGCACCAATTAGCGTTGCTCGTGCGTAAGTACGATGACTTACGAGGAGCCTTTGGCTCCTCCCACGCCTCTCACAAGGACCAATCAACATGTTCGATGCGTAAATGTGCTCTTTTCTTGAAGCGCCGCACATTGTTCCATGCTCCAGGTATGTGGTCGAGGGAATATTAAGACAGATTGATGGAGAGAAAGAGAGAGACAGAGACAGAGAGAGACCACCTGCCAGGAGTCATGGTACTCCATGCTCGCGCACACCTCCACACAATTTCCTAACCATAGACCAGGAATTATGAGCAACCATTTCATTAGCCCTCATTTCCTTTCCCCTCTCTCTCGTCTCCTCCACGATTCACTACCTCTCCCCCACTCCGCTCCTCCCAGCTACAACTTCACATGAAGAATAACGCGCCACACTTATCTATTCTGCAGAAGTCTTACGTGATGTACCCCTTCTGGGGGGGGTGGTGAGTGCTCTCTTCCAGCCCCCCTTCCCCCCTCCCTTCCTTCCTTCTCCCCCTCTCTCCCATCCTACTTGCCGGGTCGACGTTCGATCCCCGATAGTCCATTTGGTTGGGCACCGTTTCTTAATTCACTCCGGCCTCGTATTCCAGCTCGTGTCCTCGTATCCCAGCTCCTTGTCCTCGTGTCCCAGCCCCTTGTCCTCGTGTCCCAGCCCTTGTCCTCGTGTCCCAGCCCCTTGTCCTCGTGTCCCAGCCCCTTGTCCTCGTGTCCCAGCCCCTTGTCCTCGTGTCCCAGCCCTTGTCCTCGTGTCCCAGCCCCTTGTCCTCGTGTCCCAGCCCCTTGTCCTCGTGTCCCAGCCCCTTGTCCTCGTGTCCCAGCCCCTTGTCCTCGTGTCCCAGCCCTTGTCCTCGTGTCCCAGCCCTTGTCCTCGTGTCCCAGCCCCTTGTCCTCGTGTCCCAGCCCCTTGTCCTCGTGTCCCAGCCCCTTGTCCTCGTGTCCCAGACCCTTGTCCTCGTGTCCCAGCCTAGTACTATACAGATATATAGAACTTAGTCGTCTCTTTTTGATAATTTCTTTACCTTTTATACCCATCAAAGGATACCTGATCAACGGGTCTTCCAGCAGCGGCGTCTGACAGCCTGGTTGATCACACTAGCAACCGCGTGTACATTGATATCCGGAACTATAAGAAGTTATACACGAGGTAGATAGGTCCACTATTGACCTGAGGTCAAGATATCCTCAGTAAGATATCAGAGGCTTCAGGTCTTAGCATAATAGTGCTATCCCAAGGCCTCCCGGATGATGCATTACGGCTCATTTGGCGAGACCCGTGTGTTTAGTGTTGTGCTTTGTGGGTGAACCAGTTGTAGTGAGCTTGAAGGACCGTATTAAGGAGGAAATGCGAAGCGTTTGTGTGTGATGAGAGACATGTACTTTGCCAGCAGTTAGTGGGAGTGACAGCAGGCGGTGACTCCTGCTCCTGCTGACTTAGGAGGTCGCATGTGGGAAGAGCATGCTGGCTATCGAGAAAGATAAAACTGATCAACAGAAGCAGCAGCAGCAGCAGCAGCAGCAGCAGGAGAGACAGCAGCAACCAGCAGGAGTGCCGGAGAGCAGCGGCCTGCTTCACGGACCTCACCCAGACATGGCTTATATAGATGACGGTAGCCTCCCTGCGGGCGTGGTGGGCGGCGTGGGCGGCCTGGTGGTGGAGAACGGTGTGCCGCCCAGACCTCAGGCCGCCCCGCCCTACACCGCCGACCTCAGACCGCCAGGCCCCAAGTTCCAGGTGGCTCGGTGTGCCACGCCCACGCCTGCTCTACCTACTTTCGTTATTGGTAAGTATCTCTTGAGTTTTCTCTCCCCTCTCCTCGTCCACATCGTCCCCTCTCACCCCCTATAACCCCCACTTTCCTCTCTTTCCGTCGGGCGTTTCCCCTCTCCTAAGTACTACTCTCGCCCTCCCTCCTTCCCCCTTCCCCTCTGCTTCCTCCTTCTCTCCCAATGCCCTCAATATATTGGAGATTTCAGTGTACGAGACTTTGGGCTCAAACCTCCAAAGGTGTAGAGGTGGTAGGGTGTAGGGGTTTGAGAAAATGTTTGGTTAAGTCACACCTGTACTATCAGGGTGAGGTGTTTGGTGTTTGAAAACTTATTACCTGTCTTGGGTTTCCTTGTGATGGATCAACGTCCCCGCGGCCCGGTCTCTGACGAGGCCTTCTGGTTGGTGGTCTGATCAATCAGACTGTTGGACGCGGCTGCTCGCAGCCTGCCGTACGAATCACAGCCTGGTTGATCAGGTATCCTTTGGAAATGTTTCACGAGTTCTCTCTTGAATACCGTGAGAGGCCGGTCAGTTATGCCCTTGTGGGTAGTGGAAAAGTTGACCGCCTTACCTTATTGTTTGGTCTCGTTACCTCAATGTTGCAAGATGGTCTTAGGGCCCAGCAACCTGTCTTGCAAGATGGTCTTAGGGCCCAGCAACCTGTCTTGCAAGATGGTCTTAGGGCCCAGCACCTGTCTTGCAAGATGGTCTTAGGGAGCAGACTCGTCAACAATCTCCCAATAAAGACTAAGGACATAACTTGCCGACCTCTCATGGTGTCCAAGTGAGACTTTGGTAAACACCTGATCAATCGGGCTGTGACTCGTACAGTTGGCTGCGAGCAGCTGCGTCTAACAGCCTGATTGACCAGGTCACAAATGAGGCCTGGTCAGAGACCGGAGCGCGGGGACATTGATTCCCGAAGCCAATGTTGTTTCCAAAACGAAGGTAGAATAAATCGATTCTTGGGTCTTAATGCTAGAACTTTTGATCATAGCTGGGTTGTTGCGTGTGAGCACCGTGAATCTTGGACCCGGGTTCGAATCTTGCAGTAATTTATGTTGAGCGATAGACTTGACTGGGGTTATCTTCATGTCATTGAAACGATTCTCGGCTAATCATTTGTCGCTTTTCCTTGGAGCTATTGTAAGCGTCTTCTCATTGGATATTAGCTCCTTGACGTCACAGATTCTTCTCATTGGCTGTAGGCTGTATGACGTCAAAGGAAAAACACTTGCTATAGGCTGGTGGATGTGTGACGTCACTAGCCTCACCGCGAATATATATCCGTGAGCCGGTATCAAGGGGCTCGGTTACACAAGTTTCCAACTCGACCAAGACTTGCTCAAACTAGTTTAACTTGTCCCCAGCTTGTTCCTGGGATCCTTTACTTCAATCAGATGACAGCCCTTAACAGCTCTCAGGCGCCAGTCTTGCAGCTGCCAATCAGATTTGACTTTCTAGGGATCTTGACTTCTTTTGAACCAATCATCGAAGAGCTCAGGCGATTGTTCGGACCTGGCCTTGAGAGCCTTTTAACGTCTCCTCTGCCGCACCCATCCACCAATCAGCTCACCTTAGTCACATCTATCTACCAATCAACTCATCTCAGCCTGAAGCAGCCACTAATCAGCTCGCCTCAGCTTCCTCCATTCACCAATAAGTCGATTAACATAAACATAAGTGTTTTATTACAACAAATAAGGCAGGCAGGTGGGTAGGTACATAACGAATAAAATAGGTGGAATATATATATATATATATATATATATATATATATATATATATATATATATATATATATATATATATATATATATATATATATGTCGTACCTAGTAGCCAGAACGCACTTCTCAGCCTACTATGCAAGGCCCGATTTGCCTAATAAGCCAAGTTATCATGAAATAATTGTTTTTTTTGACTACCTAACCTACCTAACCTAACCTAACCTAGCTTTTTCGGCTACCTAACCTAACCTAACCTATAAAGATAGGTTAGGTTAGGTAGGGTTGGTTAGGTTCGGTCATATAACTACGTTAATTTTAACTCCAATAAAAAGAAATTGACCTCATACATAATGAAATGGGTAGCTTAATCATGTCATAAGAAAAAAATTAGAGAAAATATAATAATTCATGAAAACTTGGCTTATTAGGCAAATCGGGCCTTGCATAGTAGGCTGAGAAGTGCGTTCTGGCTACTAGGTACGACATATATATATATATATATATATATATATATATATATATATATATTTTTTTTTTATAAATATGGAAGGGAGTACCACCTCTGGCTGGAAGAAGGGGGGACCCATAGCCTCGGAGGAAATCACACATAACGCATTGGAGGGAATGTAGGTCCCCTCCAATACAGTTTCTGTGTGCTTTTCTCCTACCACCCCCTTCCTTTTTTTTTTTCTTATGCTTTATTGTGTATTTAAAGGTTACAGAACATACAAGACAAATGCCTAAAGGTTATGTATCTCTTGGAGCTCCTCCGCTTCCGGACAGGAACCGAGGACGCAGCAAGCATTTCCCCTCTGGATCGCCACACTGAGGCGCTGAAACAAAAAACTGCAAGCCCTTGGGTCTCTGGTGACGTCAATGAGCTTGGAACCCAATTCCTTGAGAAATCCCAAGGCACTCTTGCCCCAGGGGCCATGCGTCTCAGACGCTATGGGAACAAAGAGGTATTGACCTGCCAGTCGCCTGTATTTGAGAGATTTTGCTGTTTCCCTGTGGTAGGCTGCCCCACCTGCTTGATCAGCTCCGAAGTGTACATAGGTGTCAGCCAGAGTGGCTGACATATTATATATATATAATATATATATATATATATATATATATATATATATATATATATATATATATATATATAATATGCAATTGACGATCACTAAATACTGATCATTTGTATGTGGGAAAAACCAAAAAGAAATGGGGAAGAGATGAACGTTTCGGCTTGTTAAAGCCGTTGTCAACACCAGACATTATATATATATATATGTATATATATACACATATATATATATATATATATATATATATATATATATATATATATATATATATATATATATATAATACTGGTATATGAAACCATGAAGGTGTTGGAGGATGAGGCACGCATGAAGGGCAGGTGGCGTCAGCAGGACAAGAGAAGCACCCAAACTGTTCCGCCAGCAGTCACCTCTCTCCATTTGCCACTGTATAAATACAACTACTGTATTTTTGCCTAAACATAATGGCACCATCCCAAACAACTCAACTAACCTATTGTGGTCAAGGTGCAATCAGCGTCACTATTACACTGCTTGAAATTTTAGTTATAAGTAATAACGTGTTGGGTTATTCCGTTAAAAATACGACCTATTATGTGAAAATAGGAGAATGGAATGGAATGATCAGGGGAGTGCGCCAAGTCATTACGACTATGTAGCACTTGGAGGGGGTCAGGATAAGGATTTGGGATGGGACAAAGGAAAGGAATGGTGCCCAACCACTTGGACGGTCGGGGATTGAACGCCGACCTGTTTGAAACGAGACCGTCGCTCTACCGTCCAGCCCAAGTGATTGGACATGAAAATAGGAGAGAAAATAGGTTTTAGATTTTTAGAAAATAGGTTTTAGGGAGCCGGTCGGCCGAGCGGACAGCACGCTGGACTTGTGATCCTGTGGTCCTGGATTCGATCCCAGGCGCCGGCGAGAAACAATGGGCAGAGTTTCTTTCACCCTATGCCCCTGTTACCTAGCAGTAAAATAGGTACCTGGGTGTTAGACAGCTGTCACGGGCTGCTTCCTGGGGGTGGAGGCCTGGTCGAGGACCCGGCCGCGGGGACACTAAAAAAGCCCCGAAATCATCTCAAGATAGCCTCAAGATAGATATATATGTCACCTGGATCTTTGCTAGAAAAGAACTTAAAGTTCTTACAAAGACAACAAGGACTTAGGTAGTCACTAAGGAAGAGTTGATTAAGAGCAGAGAAAAACTCAATTGATCAAGTGCCCCATTCTGCGGAGGAGTAGTTTCCGGAGTCTTAAAAGAATGTGAGGAATACCTTAGTCAACCTCGGTCCGGCGGGTTCAGGAAAGTATTACAAGTATTATCGTGGGAGACCGTGGCAGAGTTGTGGCGGCGGAACTTGTCTCATTTGTAACATGGCAGATACATCGCTTCCATCTTATTGTTTAGTGAATAATCTGAAGCTTCAGGCCTTACACCTCCACCAACCAGGCCGCCGCCGCCGCAGCCCTCCACCAACCAGGCCGCCGCCGCAGCCCTCCACCAACCAGGCCACCGCCGCAGCCCTCCACCAACCAGGCCGCCGCCGCAGCCCTCCACCAACCTGGCCGCCGCCGCCCTCCACCAACCAGGCCGCCGCCGCAGCCCTCCACCAACCTGGCCGCCGCCGCCCTCCACCAACCAGGCCGCCGCCGCCGCAGCCCTCCACCAACCAGGCCGCCGCCGCCGCAGTCCTCCACCAACCAGGCCGCCGCCGCAGCCCTCCACCAACCAGGCCACCGCCGCAGCCCTCCACCAACCAGGCCACCGCCGCAGCCCTCCACCAACCAGGCCGCCGCCGCAGCCCTCCACCAACCAGGCCACCGCCGCAGCCCTCCACCAACCAGGCCGCCGCCGCAGCCCTCCACCAACCAGGCCACCGCCGCAGCCCTCCACCAACCAGGCCGCCGCCGCAGCCCTCCACCAACCAGGCCGCCGCCGCCCTCCACCAACCAGGCCGCCGCCGCAGCCCTCCACCAACCTGGCCGCCGCCGCAGCCCTCCACCAACCAGGCCGCCGCCGCAGCCCTCCACCACCAGGCCGCCGCCGCAGCCCTCCACCAACCAGGCCGCCGCCGCAGCCCTCCACCAACCAGGCCGCCGCCGCAGCCCTCCACCAACCAGGCCGCCGCCGCAGCCCTCCACCAACCTGGCCGCCGCCGCAGCCCTCCACCAACCTGGCCGCCGCCGCAGCCCTCCACCAACCAGGCCGCCGCCGCAGCCCTCCACCAACCTGGCCGCCGCCGCCGCATCCCTCCACCAACCTGGCCGCCGCCGCAGCCCTCCACCAACCAGGCCGCCGCCGCCGCAGCCCTCCACCAACCAGGCCGCCGCCGCCGCAGCCCTCCACCAACCAGGCCGCCGCCGCAGCCCTCCACCAACCAGGCCGCCGCCGCCGCAGCCCTCCACCAACCAGGCCGCCGCCGCCCTCCACCAACCAGGCCGCCGCCGCCGCCGCCCTCCACCAACCAGGCCGCCGCCGCAGCCCTCCACCACCAGGCCGCCGCCGCAGCCCTCCACCAACCAGGCCGCCGCCGCAGCCCTCCACCAACCAGGCCGCCGCCGCCGCCGCCCTCCACCAACCAGGCCGCCGCCGCAGCCCTCCACCACCAGGCCACCGCCGCAGCCCTCCACCAACCTGGCCGCCGCCGCAGCCCTCCACCAACCAGGCCGCCGCCGCCGCCCTCCACCAACCAGCCGCCGCCGCAGCCCTCCACCAACCAGGCCGCCGCCGCCGCCGCCCTCCACCAACCAGGCCGCCGCCGCGCAGCCCTCCACCAACCAGGCCGCCGCCGCAGCCCTCCACCAACCAGGCCGCCGCCGCAGCCCTCCACCAACCAGGCCGCCGCCGCCGCCGCCCTCCACCAACCAGGCCGCCGCCGCAGCCCTCCACCAACCAGGCCGCCGCCGCCCTCCACCAACCAGGCCGCCGCCGCAGCCCTCTCACCAACCTGGCCCGCCGCAGCCCTCCACCAACCAGAGCGCTCCGCCGCAGCCCTCCACCACAACCTGCCGCCGCCGCAGCCCTCCACCACCCTGGCCGCCGCCGCAGCCCTCCACCAACCTGGCCGCCGCCGCAGCCCTCCACCACCAGGCC
>WNGS01006100.1:56115-68462 GCA_020271785.1 Procambarus virginalis | reverse complement strand
AGGAGGAATGAGGCAAGATGTGAGGGAGGACAGAGATTATGAGTACAGGTGAAGACGGGTCTCACCTGACGCAAGCGCTTCCACACTTTGCCCCTCCCCCCCCCCCCCTCCCCCCATGTCCCCCCCCCTTCCCCCTGCTCCCCCTGTCCCCCTGTCCCCCTGTCCCCCTGTCCCCGCTCCGTCTCTGTGTGTCATCCATGTGTGTTATTCACACGGCTGTGTTCTGGTGCGTGGCGCTACAGGAACAGGAAGATAGTACGGAGACTCTTTGACCGGAACACGGACAGTGGCGCCAGCAACGTGGAACAGGAACAGGAGCAACAGGAACAGTAGGAACAGGAGCAACAGGAACAGTAGGAACAGGAGTAACAGGAACAGGAGTAACAGGAACAGTAGGAACAGGAACAGTAGGAACAGAGCAACAGGAGTAACAGGCAGCAACAGGAACAGTTGTAACAGGAGGACAGGACAATAGAACAGGAGCAACAGCAGTAACAGGAGCAACAGGAACAGTAGTAACAGGAGGCACAAGCAGTAACAGGAGCAACAGGAACAGTAGTAACAGGAGCAACAGTAGTAACAGGAGCAACAGCAGTAACAGGAGCAACAGGAACAGTAGTGACAGGAGCAACAGAGGAACAGTAGGAACAGGAGCAACAGGAACAGGAGCAGCCAGCTGGTCTTGGTGTGTTAGAACAGCTTTAAATCTACAGTATTTTGGTGTGCGTCTGGGGGGGGGCTCTGCCCCCCCCCCACCTCTCCCCGCCGCCCCCCTCTCTCCCCCCCCCCCGCCCCTCCCCCTCTTCCATCCCCCGCCCCTCTCCCCTCACCCTTCTCTCTCCACCCTCTCTTCCGCGGCCTCTTCATATCTCTATCATTACCCACCTCTCATTCTCCCCCTAAACATCCCCCCTTTTTCCCTTCCCCCCTCCCGTCAATTCCCCCCCCCCCTCCCCGTCAATTCCCCCCCCCTCCCGTCAATTCCCCCCCCCCCTCCCGTCAATTCCCCCCCCCCTCTCCCGTTCCCTCTCCCTCTGTCACATCTCAGCATCCCTGTCCACCCGCCGCCATGAAAGAGTGACAAAGCAAGAGGCGGGGTTCGAGGCGGCGTCGTCAGGTAGATTCTTGCATGTTGACATGGTGGCCGGATGTGACGTCATTAGGAGGGGATATGACCTCAGGAAAGGGGGGGGAGGTTACCTAATGGGGGTAAAACTAGAAAAATAAGCAAGTTTTGTAGCCAAAACAGTATAAAATAGGCACTGTTGCACCCAGATAGTACAGACAAATAGGCACTGTTGCACCCAGATAGTACAGGAAATAGGCACTGTTGCACCCAGATAGTACAGAAAATAGGCACTGTTGCCCCAGATAGTACAGGAAATAGGCACTGTTGTACCCAGATAGTACAGGAAATAGACACTGTTGTACCCAGATAGTACAGAAAATAAGGCACTGTTGTACCCAGATAGAACAGGAAATAGGTTTGTTGCAATCAGAGCACTTAAAAAACGGCAGGCTTCACCACACAGTACACAGTATATACTGTTGCAACAAGTACAAAGAGGTACTGTTTAACCCAAAACCGTGCGAAATAGGTACTTATTCGCCCAAAAAAGTACAAAATAGGCACAGTTTGACCCTAAAAATACCATGTTTTCTGTGTAGAAGACACGAGAAAGATTAAGAACCAAACCTACCTTTCCCTTGCCCTAATATTATTCACGTATAAGTTCTTAGACTAAAATAGGTCTAAAATTGCGTGTGTTAGGCCTAAATTTGCGTATTTACTTAAGAATGAAAGTATTTAGGCTTAGGATCAATGTTTCTTGTTTTTTATGGCCCCGGAGATATCTTTGATACAAACTCTATGGTCTATCTGATAACAAACTCCATAGGTCTATCTGATAACTCCATAGGTCTATCTGATAAACTCCATAGGTCTATCTGATAACAAACTCCATAGGTCTATCTGATAACCTCATATTCTATCTGATAAACTCCATAGGTCTATCTGATAACAAACTCCCATAGGTCTATCTGGTAAACTCCATAGGTCTATCTGATAAACTCCATAGGTCTATCTGATAACAAACTCCATAGATCTATCTGATAACAAACTCCATAATCTATCTGATAACAAACTCCATAGATCTATCTGATAACAAACTCCATAGATCTATCTGATAACAAAACTCCATAGGTCTATCTGCTAACAAACTCCATAGATCTATCTGATAACAAACTCCATAGATCTATCTGATAACAAACTCCATAGATCTATCTGATAACAAACTCCATAGGTCTATCTGATAACAAACTCCATAGATCTATCTGATAACAAACTCCATAGATCTATCTGCTATCTCTCATGATGGGTTATAATAACAAAAAGCTGGAATGGTGTATTTTCTCGCGTAATTTGAACGAGTTAAATATTTTCTTCGTGATTGTGAAGGGAGAATAAAAGGGATAGGAGAATTGAGGGGGGAGAGTGAGGGGGGGGGATGGGGGACTTTGGGGGGAGGGGGGTGATGGACGTGGGGGGGGAGGGGGGGGGTGATGGACGTGGGGGGGAGGGGGGGGTGATGGACGTGGGGGGGAGGGGGGTGATGGACGTAGGGGGAAGCCGCAAAGAGACAGCATTGAGAGCACAGGATTACGTAAGACCTCACGGAAGTCATTCTCCCCTCTCGCCTTCTCTCTTACTCACTCTTCCACCTCCTCCCTCACTCTCCCTCACTCTGCCCTCCCTCATCATCCCCCTCCCTCACTCTGCCCTCCCTCATCATCCCCCTCCCTCATCATCCCCCTCCCTCACTCTGCCCTCCCTCACTCTGCCCTCCCTCATCATCCCCTCCTTCACTCTCCCTGGATACTTCAGAGAGTGGCACTGGACATGTACTCGTCCCACACGTAAGAGAGTGGAGGAGTGAAGACACGATGCCCACTTGGACTGTTGGGTGTCAGACACGGCTCCTGTAGGAGTGGCCACCGTTGTACCAGCGGGCCAGGAGGATCCACAGTCACGTTTACAGAGACACAATATGTTTAACGAGCAGATTCAATGCAAAACTGCGTTTCTCTGTTGATGCTCTGCTTAAGGGAGACTGAACATATTATGATGATGACAAAGGAATAGCTTCAACCCTGAGGCGGCCCATGACTGGGTTCAGAGACCCCCACGTTCCCCCCACTCAACACACTTGATAACCCTATTGAAGTTTTCATGGAGTCAGGGAAGAGATGTTTAAGATTGGCAACAAAGAAAGAGTTCTCTTGTTTGTTGCCAATCATAAACATCTCTCCCTGGTTGTGGAGATGCTGACAAGTGGTGAGTAAGTGGAACTTGATGGCCAGTGTGTTGAATCCAACTCCAACCACTTGCTTAGCTAGAGAATAGACAGCAACGTGTGGGTTTCAGTTCAGCAGACACCCGACAACTGAAAAGGCTACACCCAGGACTATAAGCTCGACCCGCAGACTATATATCGCGGATGATATAGTTTATAGCAAGATCTAGCTTGTGATATTAAGAAATCCCCCATCTGAGGGATGGTTAGTCATACAGGACCATGTGATCAGTAGCCTCCACTGGCAAACTTGGGGTGCATAATGAGGATATCTTCAAGAACATGAGTTAGTGAAGTGATTGGAAAGCTGCAGGTACCTCGTGCTGGCACGTCTGAAGGGTTTAATAACTGGGAATTCGGTGATGTAGTGGGAGGAGATCATGGCCCAGTTCCTGCTCGCAGAGTTTGCATCTGGAGTTCTCAGTATTGGGAGCATTCCAGAATTGGCGTGCGCAACATTGTGCTCAAGATTGGGAGCACTGCCACAGGTAACGGTAGCCACCTGCCACAGGTAACGGCAGCCGCCTGCCACAGGTAACGGTAGCCACCTGCCACAGGTAACGGCAGCCACCTGCCACAGGTAACGGTAGCCGCCTGCCACAGGTAACGGCAGCCGCCTGCCACAGGTAACGGTAGCCACCTGCCACAGGTAACGGCAGCCACCTGCCACAGGTAACGGCAGCCACCTGCCACAGGTAACGGCAGCCACCTGCCACAGGTAACGGCAGCCACCTGCCACAGGTAACGGCAGCCGCCTGCCACAGGCAACGGTAGCCGCCTGCCACAGGCAACGGTAGCCACCTGCCACAGGTAACGGCAGCCGCCTGCCACAGGCAACGGCAGCCGCCTGCCACAGGTAACGGCAGCCGCCTGCCACAGGTAACGGTAGCCGCCTGCCACAGGTAACGGTAGCCGCCTGCCACAGGTAACGGTAGCCGCCTGCCACAGGTAACGGTAGCCGCCTGTCACAGGTAACGGTAGCCGCCTGCCACAGGTAACGGTAGCCGCCTGCCACAGGTACCTCGAGGATACCTTGAGGTGCTTCCGGGGTTATCGTCCCCGCGGCCCGGTCATCGACCAGGCCTCCTGGTTGCTGGACTGATCAACCAGGCTGTTGGACGCGGCTGCTCGCAGCCTGACGTATGAGTCACAGCCTGGTTGATCAGGTATCCTTTGGAGGTGCTTATCCAGTTCTCTCTTGAACACTGTGAGGGGTTTGCCAGTTATGTCCCTTATGTGTAGTGGAAGCGTGTTGAACAGTCTCGGGCCTCTAATGTGATAGAGTTCTCTCTCAGAGTACCAGTTGCACCTCTGCTTTTCAACGGGGGTATTCTGCACATCCTGCCATGTCTTCTGGTCTCATGTGATGTACATGGTTAGCGGTAGCCGCCTGCCACAGGTAACGGTAGCCGCCTGCCACAGGTAACGGTAGCCGCCTGCCACAGGTAACGGTAGCCGCCTGCCACAGGTAACGGTAGCCGCCGCCGCACACAGGTAACGGTAGCCGCCTGCCACAGGTAACGGTAGCCGCCTGCCACAGGTAACGGTAGCCGCCTGCCACAGGTAACGGTAGCCGCCTGCCACAGGTAACGGTAGCCGCCTGCCACAGGTAACGGTAGCCGCCTGCCACAGGTAACGGCAGCCACCTGCCACAGGTAACGGTAGCCGCCTGCCACAGGTAACGGCAGCCGCCTGCCACAGGCAACGGCAGCCGCTTGCCACAGGTAACGGTAGCCGCCTGCCACAGGCAACGGCAGCCACCTGCCACAGGTAACGGTAGCCGCCTGCCACAGGCAACGGCAGCCACCTGCCACAGGTAACGGTAGCCGCCTGCCACAGGCAACGGCAGCCACCTGCCACAGGTAACGGTAGCCGCTTGCCACAGGCAACGGCAGCCACCTGCCACAGGTAACGGTAGCCGCCTGCCACAGGCAACGGCAGCCACCTGCCACAGGTAACGGTAGCCACCTGCCACAGGCAACGGCAGCCACCTGCCACAGGTAACGGTAGCCGCCTGCCACAGGCAACGGCAGCCACCTGCCACAGGTAACGGTAGCCACCTGCCACAGGCAACGGCAGCTACTGCCACAGGCAACGGCAGCCGCCTGCCACAGGCAACGGCAGCCGCCTGCCACAGGCAACGGCAGCCGCCTGCCACAGGTAACGGCAGCCGCCTGCCACAGGCAACGGTAGCCACTAAAATAGCTCTTACGTTGAACGATGTTGTTAATAAGTCTGCGGAACACGTACCAACAATTTATTATTACAAAAAATTCGAGCTTTGGCTTTTTCGGGGAAATCCTTATATTGATTGTCCAACCACTTGGGCTGGACGGTAGAGCGACGGTCTGGCGTCATGCAGGTCGCGTTCAATCCCCGACCGTCCACAAGTGGTTGGGCACCATTCCTTCCCCTCCGTCCCATCCCAAATTCTTATTTTGGACCCCATTCCAAGTGCTATATAGTTATAATGGCTTGGCGCTTCCCCCTCCCCCCCGATAATTCCCTTCCCCTTATATTGGTGGTCCGTAGGTGATGGGCCAGGGTCCATGGCCGCCATGTCCCCCGATAGTCGAAGTGGTTAGGCACCGTTCCTTCTCTCCGACCTATCCCAGCTCCTTATCCTTTATGACTCTTCCAAGTGCTATGGGGTCGTTCTGGCATAGCGCTTTCTCCTGATAATTACCTATTACTGACCAATAGGAATACAGTACAGTTTGAATACAGTAACCTGGAACCTGGTTATTGGACCCGGGTTTCAATTGACCTCGTCAATTGGAATTGACAAGGTCAANGGAGGCCTGGTCAAAGTGAAGCCAACCTGCAAGTTGTGTTTGAGTCGTACTGGCCCAATCATTGACACGCCTCATTGTTGTGTCTACCAGAGAAGACTGTTTAAATATATTACTCGCACATCCGGTACATCGTCCACCTTCTACAGGGCCGTCGATATAGCGCTGATACCCATAACCGTACTGATCGATCCCAATTATCCATGGATTGATTGTTTAATCATCGAGTTGTGTACATAAATATGTATTTCCCTTTCAATAGACCTCGCGGGAATGTCCCTTTTTGAGACTCGTGATTAGCACATCTCAATGGGGACAATCATTTAGAGATGCCAGCAGCAATAGGCTGAGTGATCCAAGGAGTGAGTTACGGCAGACATGGGGACGGAGGGAGGGTGAGAGCCCCCTCCAGGTATACAGGGTAAACTTGTATAATCAAAGTTAACTACGTCATACCAGTCAACCTCTCCCCAGGAAAGGGCAGAAGACCCTTAACGTATTGGCCGGGGAGGGTAGGTGTGTGGAGGGCCGGGGAGGGTAGGTGTGTGGAGGGAGGGGGAGGGTAGGTGTGTGGAGGGAGGGGTAGGGTAGGTGTGTGGAGGGCAGGGGAGGGTAGGTGTGTGGCGGCAGTGTGGTATAGAGACTGGTGGCAGTAACACGGCATCATCACAGAACACCACTTGCCGAACATTACCGCTACGCCCTCGCCGTCAGTGAGTGACCGGGTGTGTTGCGACGGTGTTGGAGGAGTGTTGTCGAGTGGCCGCAGGAGGCGCTGCCGCTCCTGGCCCCGTATTCCCTCGCCCGCCCGCCCCAACACCCTCCGTCAGTGTCCTGGTGGAGTATGGTGCCGCCGTCTGTGGTGCTAATGGAGTCGGTGAAGCTGTGTCATGTCGAGAATAGTGTCAACACCCTAATGGGCGGTGGAGTGTGTCGAGTGTATCCAAGGACCCGTTAGGGTGCTAGAATCTCCTACCTTGGGCCTACCCTTGGGGCTACCCTTGGGGCTACCCTTGGGGCTACCCTTGGGGCTACCCTTGGGGCTACCCTTGGGGCTACCTTGGGGCTACCTTGGGGCTACCCTTGGGGCTACCCTTGGGGCTACCCTTGGAGCTACCCTTGGGGCTACCCTTGGGGCTACCCTTGGGGCTACCCTTGGGGCTACCCTTGGGGCTACCCTTGGGGCTACCCCTTGGGGCTACCCCTTGGGGCTACCCTTGGGGCTACCCTTGGGGCTACCCCTTGGGGCTACCCTTGGGGCTACCCTTGGAGCTACCCCTTGGGGCTACCCCTGTGGCTACCCTTGGGGCTACCCTTGGGGCTACCCCTTGGGGCTACCCTTGGAGCTACCCCTTGGGGCTACCCCTGTGGCTACCCTAGGGGCTCCTCTTGGGTCTCCCTCTGATAACTATCAGCCCAATGCTGTTACAAGTCAGGTTCCTGACTTGCACAAAACATTTTCAAAATATTGCAGTGAGAGAAATAGCACAAGTGCCAAAAATATATGTAATAAAACATGCGGATGCCATAAGCACACAGAACACACCAGAGACGCTCGCCTCTTCAGACTTCTGTTCTCAAATGCCAGAAATGAAGCCGGAAGCTGTCAAGAGGGAACTGGACAAGTGTGCTGGAGTTCCCAGATCAGTCTGGCTGTGATGGTCACGTTAGGGCCTGCGGGCTGGGGGGGAAACAGTCGGTCAGAGCAGGCACTCCACCTGGGTTGGTGCATCACTGACCAGGCTTTGGCAGTTGGACAACTCTCCAAATTATCCTCGGGTGACTGTGGTGTTGATGTTAGTTTAGTTGTGATCTGTGTGTTTTGTCAGCCAACTCTCGCTCCTTAATCCCACCCCCCTTCCTCCTCCTCTCTCATTCTCTCCTTCCTCCTCTCTCATTCTCTCCTTCCTCCTCTCTCATTCTCTCCTTCCTCCTCATTATTGCTCTCTTAGATATCAATTTGTTCACAGGATTATTAGGTTCAATCTTCCCACCGTCTCTTCACATCCTACCCAACTGTTATCGTCCCTTACTCTTCACCCCCTCCCCCCACTATCCTCTCCCCCCCCCAACTATCCTCCCCACTCCCTACCATCCTTCTCCTCGCCTTATCTCTGCGTCTCACCCTCTGAGCCTCCAGGGAGTGTTCTTGAGGTATATTTAGTCAGACAGCTTCAGCATTTATAAGTCAACTGAAGGTGGGGTGAGGGGGGGGCGGGTGGGGTGGGGGGGGCGTGGCGTCGGAGGGGCAGGGAAGTTGGGGGAGGAGGTGAGTGGGAGAGAGAGTGATTGGGAGAGGAGAAACGGGCAATAAATGCAAAAAAAGGGAAGGGAATTATCAAGGGAAAGGGCCAATTCATTACGACTATATAGCACTAGGAAGGGGTCAGGATAAGGATTTGGGATGGGCCGGTGGGGAGGAATGGTGCCCAACCACTTGGTGGACGGTCGGGGGATTGAACGCCGACCTGCATGAAGCGAGACCGTCGCTCTACCGTCCACTACCGAATTGTAGGTAAAAGCCAAGATTATGATAACTAGAGTAAAGTGACGGGGGAGGGATAGGAGGAAACAATGAGAGGGAGGCTCGGGAATAGGGAGGGAGGCAGTGGGGAACAGAGGAGGAGGATTGGGGAAAAAGGAGGAGAGGAAGGGAGGGAGGAAGGGATTGGGAAACCAGAATAACAGGATTGGGAACAAAGGGATATTTTAGTATGGAAATAAATTATTCTACGAATGGATAGAATTAGAAGTGTCGGTTAGAAGCGAGTGTAAAGATCAAAGCCAAACAGGTGTTACCATACCAACACAGAGGATCAGAGCCAATCTCGCGGCAAATAAGCAAAGCGGGATCGAAGATATATTGTGGAAGACCTGGACAAAGGTGGTAGTGAAGAGCATGGTGTCGAAGGCCATCAAAGACGACAAGGAAAGCGAATAACATGGATCAAAGTGTGTGTGTGTGTGTGTGTGTGTGTGTGTGTGTGTGTGTGTGTGTGTGTGTGCGTGTGTGTGTGTGTGTATTCACCTAGTTGTGCTTGCGAGGGTTGAGCTCTGCTCTTTCGGCCCGCCTCTCAACTGTCAATCAACTGTTTCTACTACTACTATTTGTCACACTGAGTTGTAGGAGTGTACGTATATGTCATTTAGAATGGAATGTCGTCATTCTCTCACCCCCTGACCCCCGTGACCTCTTGGGGTCACACCTTCACCCCTGACCCCCGTGACCTCTTGGGGTCACTCCTTCACCCCTGACCCCCGTGACCTCTTGGGGTCACTCCTTCACCCCTGGCCCCCGTGACCTCTTGGGGTCACTGCTTCACCCCTGGCCCCCGTGACCTCTTGGGGTCACTGCTTCACCCCTGGCCCCCGTGACCTCTTGGGGTCACTGCTTCACCCCTGACCCCCGTGACCTCTTGGGGTCACTGCTTCACCCCTGACCCCCGTGACCTCTTGGGGTCACTCCTTCACCCCTGACCCCCGTGACCTCTTGGGGTCACTCCTTCACCCCTGACCCCCGTGACCTCTTGGGGTCACTCCTTCACCCCTGACCCCCGTGACCTCTTGGGGTCACACCTTCACCCCTGACCCCCGTGACCTCTTGGGGTCACTCCTTCACCCCTGACCCCCGTGACCTCTTGGGGTCACTCCTTCACCCCTGACCCCCGTGACCTCTTGGGGTCACTCCTTCACCCCTGACCCCCGTGACCTCTTGGGGTCACACCTTCACCCCTGACCCCCATGACCTCTTGGGGTCACTCCTTCACCCCTGACCCCCGTGACCTCTTGGGGTCACACCTTCACCCCTGACCCCCGTGACCTCTTGGGGTCACTCCTTCACCCCTGACCCCCGTGACCTCTTGGGGTCACACCTTCACCCCTGACCCCCATGACCTCTTGGGGTCACTCCTTCACCCCTGACCCTCGTGACCTCTTGTTTACGTCTTGATGTATACAAGTATCTCTTGAGTCAGGCTTTATCATGAGTCTTAACTTGTCATTCTGTGGATTGGAGATTATAGTGAGTTATTATAAGTGGTGAGGTGTTATCGTGGCCACCTTGTGACTACCGCTCATGTTTGGCCTCAAGACTCTCTTTAATCCAACCTAAATGTTTAATCCAACTTTGTGTGGCTCTGGGCCGGTTTGTGTGGCTCTGGGCCGGTTTGTGTGGCTCTGGGCCGGTTTGTGTGGCTCTGGGGCCGGTTTGTGTGGCTCTGGGGCCGGTTTGTGTGGCTCTGGGGCCGGTTTGTGTGGCTCTGGGGCCGGTTTGTGTGGCTCTGGGGCCGGTTTGTGTGGCTCTGGGGCCGGTTTGTGTGGCTCTGGGCCGGTTTGTGTGGCTCTGGGGCCGGTTTGTGTGGCTCTGGGCCGGTTTGTGTGGCTCTGGGCCGGTTTGTGTGGCTCTGGGCCGGTTTGTGTGGCTCTGGGCCGGTTTGTGTGACTCTGGGGCCGGTTTGTGTGGCTCTGGGCCGGTTTGTGTGGCTCTGGGGCCGGTTTGTGTGGCTCTGGGGCCGGTTTGTGTGGCTCTGGGGCCGGTTTGTGTGGCTCTGGGGCCGGTTTGTGTGGCTCTGGGCCGGTTTGTGTGGCTCTGGGGCCGGTCTGTTTGGCCCCTGGGTGCCTCTGCGCTTAAAATTTCCACATCTCTCTAATTATCCTGTTATTTCTTACTCCAAGACTGTCTTACCCTAAAAACTAAAATTCTTCACTTCCTGACCATTATTCATCGTGTTCATCTTGAATAACCGAGTCTCCAGGTACCATGTAATCAAATGAATAATTCCTTTCAAATTAATTTTTTGGCAAATGTCATGAAAGGCTTATTTTTTATGTCCAAGAGTCCTGGTGTACACAACCTGTACTCGCCTATTTGTACTCACCTATTTGTGTTTGCGGCGGTTCAGCTCTGGCTCTTTGGTCCCGCCTCTTCTGTATTCACCTAGTTTTGTTTGCGCGGGTTGAGCTCTGCTCCTTCGGCCCGCCTCTCAACTGTCTATCAACTGTGTGGACCTGTGTTAGTGGACCATTGTATACAGCATGGGTTTACTTCCTCCTGTTTGGTTTCTCTTTCCACCTACCTCTGGTCTTCCTGTTGACTCTGTTGAGCGTTGCACGGGAGGTCTTAAGTGGGTTTACCAACAGTATTGCCGTCTATGCTATATTCTTGGCCGTCTCCTTTGTGACGCTAGTCAACTTTTACTAAAGGAGCAACAGGAAAATGGAACAGTAGCAACGGTAGCACCAGACACATGGAACAGTAGCACCAGGAACATGGAACAGGAGCAACAGTAGCACCAGACACATGGAACAGTAGCAACAGGAACATGGAACAGGAGCAACAGTAGCACCAGACACATGGAACAGGAGCACCAGGAACATGGAACAGGAGCAACAGTAGCACCAGACATGGAACAGGAGCAACAGTAGCACCAGACACATGGAACAGGAGCAACAGTAGCACCAGACACATGGAACAGGAGCAACAGTAGCACCAGACACATGGAACAGGAGCAACAGGAACATGGGAACAGTAACACCATGTAAGGAAGGTAATAACAGAGTGAAAAAGAAGGATATGAAAGGCGAGGTAGAGGGAATAACAGGAATTATAAACAAATGTAAACAAATAAGGTAATACAGGAATAAGACGACACAAGATAAATAGCGAACAGAGGCAAGTGAGATACGACAGGTAAATAAAGCCAGGTACAATCAAATCAATACAATCAATCAGTCAATAGGAAGACATGAGCTGCCTATGTCACTGGAAAAATAATATCGTATATTACCTGTGTTGGCAGCGAGGTTGAATCTTTCATAAGCCTTTAATTCATATTACTAACGCGTAATTCATCACTAACACTATTAATTACTAACAATTAATCACCAACACACAATCAGATGAGCTGAAACAGACTGACCGCATCACGAAAATTAGGTACCTATATTTAAGGTATGATTTATGGGATGAAATATAAGCCCGATGTCATATTTCTGTAAAGGAATATTAAGTAGACATTCATACGTGGATGATCTTAACTCATCAAGAGTGAAGATCATTAACTTTTAACTCATCTTAACTTATTAAGAGTTAAGGTTAAGAGCTCAATCTCACTTAATCAGATTGATGACTGATGAAGATAGGCCACCCAAGAGGTGGCACGGGCTGAATAGCCCGTAATCACTTAATCATTAAACACAAATT
>WNGS01006100.1:45150-56090 GCA_020271785.1 Procambarus virginalis | reverse complement strand
CACCAAAGTTCAAATTTGACTTTAATGATTGACAGTTGTTGAGTGATTAGACTTGCTTCATCGTGTTGTTTAGTAATTATTCTGCCTGTGAGAATATTCGTTATCACGTTATATGTTAAAGTTGTATGCTAAAGTTCAAGAGTGATATTCCGTAATCTATTGCAATGTTAACGGACGGGCGATACGAACGGGTCTACGGACTGGCTGACGTATGTATGAAGGATCGAAGAGGTCGTGAACATGGCACCTTCTCGAAGTAACATTAACAAATTGGGTCACTGGAAGTTTATTGAGGTCTTTTTTAACTTTGAGAAGTTTGTAATGGTGTGTAACGAGCCGCTACTTGAGGTGACATTCGGGGTCAGCGATCCCCGGCCCGGGTCCTCGATCAGGCCTCATCGTTGTTGGACTGTGACTCCAAGCCAGGCTGTGGGGACGCGCTTGCTCGCCAGCCTGAGTATGAGTGCACAGCCTGGTTAAGACTGGTAGTTAATGGATTCAGCTGGGCAAGTGATGATGGGGCCGTGTGGTGTAAGCTTTTCCTGGTAAGCTGATTGGCTGGTGAGGTTTTGTGTGAAGTGATTGGCTAATGGGATCTCTGGCATGATGCGATTGGCTGGTGATGGCTCCAGCACTGAGTATCATGGGTCTGATGGTGTGGGTGTGGTAATTGGCTAATGGGATCACTGGCGTGATGTGATAGACCAGTCTCAAACAAGCTATGTGAGGAACATGCTTGCTGTGAGTCGCCCAACAGTTGGTCTGTTATGTGTGGTCACGCCTCCACCCCTTGCTTGATCCTCTCCCTCTGTCCTCACTATACTCCCTCCTCATCCGAGTAATTCCACTCACTCCATCCCTACTAAATCCCTCCAGCCCCCTCTTTTTCCTCCATATTACTACTTTTCCCAATCTCTTTCACTCTCCCTGTCCTGTATGCACCGCCGATCCCCCATCTCTCGCTTTCCTTATAATCCTCTGTTAATCAGGTGCCGTTTGGAGGTGTTTGTCCAGTTACCGTTGAACGCAGATATTTGTGATCCCTTACAACCAGTGGCAGGTGTTGGCCAAGTCTTGGGTCGCCCCCTTACACTAGTGGCAGGTGTTGGCAAGTCTTGGGTCGCCCCCTTACACTAGTGGCAGGTGTTGCAAGTCTTGGGTCCTTCCCCCTTCACACTAGTGGCAGGTGTTGGCAAGTCTTAGGGTCTTACACTTAAACACTAGTGCAGGGGGTGCTGGTGTGCTACGTATCTTAGCGTTTAATGAATTGTCTACTTAAGATCACTAATTACAGACCAACTTTTCAATGGAGATTGTAAAAACATTCTTTTGCCTTGTTCCTCCGCCAATCTTATTCTCTTGCTCTCTTCCTCCGCCTCTCTTCTCCTCCTCTACCCTCTTCTTCCTCCTCTGCCTCTCCTCAGGCCTCCCCCAGATGACATTCCTGGCGACATATGGAGGTAATATAATATGTGACTTTCCAGGTGGTGCGCCATCCCTGACGGCGCCATTTTTATGTCGGCCGTTTCTCTTCCCTCTGCTGCTCAATGATGGGTCAAGTTGTAACTCGAACTCGTGCTGAATCCCACGGTGTCCCCTTACCCACGTGTCCCCGTGACCCATGCTAACCCCCCACCTCCACACTCCTGACCCATGCTAACCCCCCACCTCCACCTCTTGACCCATGCTACCCCCCCACTTCCACCTCTTGACCCATGCTAACCCCTGTCAACCCCCGCCTGCCTCTCCCCCCTCCGGATTACATAACAAGGATCGCAAGATACTGGAAGAATCCCAAGTTAGGACTCTTGGTGGGGGTTGTGGGCCTTGGTGGGGGTGGGAGGTGTGGGCCTTGGTGGGGGTTGTGGGCCTTGGTGGGGGTTGTGTGCCTTGGTGGGGGTTGTGGGCCTGGTGGGGGTGGGGGGTTGTGGGCCTGGGTGGGGTTGTGGGCCTTGGTGGGTGTGGGGGTTGTGGGCCTTGGTGGGGGTGGGGTTGTGGGGCCCCGTGTTGGTGGGGGTTGTGGGGCCTTGGTGGGGGTTGTGGGGCCTTGGGTGGGGGGTGGGGGGTGTGTGGGCCTGGGTGGGGGTTGTGGCCTTGGTGGGGGTGGGGGGTTTTGGGGTTTTGTTGTGGGGTGGGTTGTGGGCCTGGGGTGGGGGTGTTGGGGTTGTGGGCCTTGGTGGGGTTGGTGGGGGTTGTGGGCCTTGGGTGGGGGTGGGTATAATGACAAAACTATTATAATTATTGTTTATATAAATAGTAATTGCAAGCATAAAATGAGTTTACAGGTGATTAACAGCTTTATGTTATTTTTTATCCCTAGGTGAGTGACACAGCTGATCTGGTGTAAACAGCAGGTGAGTGACACAGGTGATCTGGTGTAAACAGCAGGTGAGTGACACAGCTGATCTGGTGTAAACAGCAGGTGAGTGACACAGCTGATCTGATGTAAACAGCAGGTGAGTGACACAGCTGATCTGATGTAAACAGCAGGTGAGTGACACAGCTGATCTGGTGTAAACGGCAGGTGAGTGACACAGCTGATCTGGTGTAAACAGCAGGTGAGTGACACAGCTGATCTGATGTAAACAGCAGGTGAGTGACACAGCTGATCTGATGAAACAGCAGGTGAGTGACACAGCTGATCTGATGTAAACAGCAGGTGAGTGACACCAGCTGATCTGATGTAAACAACAGGTGAGTAACACCAGCTGATCTGATGTAAACAGAAGCACGTGCCGGTTGAGCATATGCACAAATGTAAGAGGCAAAGTCCACCATACATAAACAGGTGATAGATAATAACAAACGGGCTGATGTAAACATGTGAGATCGTGATGAAGGGAGAGGCTTAACTTGTTGGGGGAGAGGTTGAGGGCGTGTTGGGGGAGAGGTTGAGGGCGTGTTGGGGGAGAAGAGGAGGGGGGGGGGACTAGTAGGGGGGGGGGTGGAAGGGGGCGTGACGTATCACGACCATCAGGAGGAGAGGACCAAGGGTGCTTCACTACACCTGCTGAGTGGACTACAATGACGTCGTCCTCGGGTCAGGATTGTCCCACCCTTTCTCACCCTGCCTAGTGTTACCCTAGTGTCACCCTGCCTAGTGTCACCCTCGCCAGTGTCACCCTCCTTAGTCTCAGCCTCCCCAGGTCAGGAGAGTTATGAGGGAGAGGACAACGTCCCGTGACCGAGTAAAAGTAATTCTATCCATCGTATTATAGAATTAAGATAATTATGCTCAAACATAATTAATCAGGAGGTAATTTAGTAGTAAAGTTCTTCAGGTAGTTTGGTGGATAAAGCAGGGTAGTGTAGAGGGAGCTATGGCGGGGGTGGGGGGGGGAAAGACCAGACACAGGCAGGGTAGTGAAACATGGCAAGACGCCACCCTGGAGTTTTGCCAACAATTCTGCTCTCTGCCTCACTTGCTCCTGCTGCCCCTTCTGCTGCTGCTGCTAATGATGCTGCTCCTGCTGCCTATGGTTTTGTTACTTCTGCTCATGTTCTTGTTGCTACTTCTGCTGAGGAGACCGGGCCGCTGCCCCCTCACACGGCTGCTGCACCATTATGGTCAGGTGCTGTGTGCTGCTCTACAAGAAGAACAGCACATAACACACACCCATGGAGGGGAAATGGGGGGGGGGAGTGAGTTAGGCGCACAAAAGACCTTACTGGTATACCTGGAGCATACCTGGGGAGTGTTCCGAGAGTTGTTCTACTCTCCGAACCTGGCCCGACTTGTGATAACTTGGTCCAACAGGCTGTTACTTGGAGCGGCTCGCAAGCCGACATATCCACCACAGCACGGTTAGTCCGGCACTTCTTAAATTAGGTACAATAAAGCACTCGTGGTAAAGTAGGGAGATTGATACGTAACTTGCTAACACATGGGAGCGAGAGTAATAGCATGGTGGATATTGAAGGTCAACGTGAGTGTCACGCAGCCTACTCTGCTCGACCCAGTCATCCCACTCATTCTCAACTCTCTTGAAGACAAATTATTAGTCACAATTCGCGGAAGACATTACCATCAGAGAGGTTGTGTGTGTGTGTGTGTGTGTGTGTGTGTGTGTGTGTGTGTGTGTGTGTGTGTGTGTGTACTCACCTATATGTGTCTGCAGGATCGAGCATTGACTCTTGGATCCCGCCTAGTGTGTGTGTGTGTGTGTGTGTGTGTGTGTGTGTGTGTGTGTGTGGAATATACATATCTACTAACTGGCTGCAGGCATAGTGTATGCATGGCAGCCAGGGCCATGTACTCACCTAGTTGTGCTTGTGGGGGTTGAGCTCTGGCTCCCTGGTCCCGCCATATATACCCGGCTGACGGCAAAAGTGCATTTATTAGCTGGCAGGTGGACCCACTGTCCTTGTTCACCAAGCGTGTTGCAGTACAAGGTACCAGCCAACAGCAGCCGGATGGGTTGTCTAGGGATGCTTGGGGTGCCAGCCTCCCTCCCAGCCCTGTATTGTGGGAGCCGGTCGGCCGAGCCGACAGCATGCTGGACTTGTGATCCTGGGTTCGATCCCAGGCGCCGGCGAGAAACAATGGGCAGAGTTTCTTTCACTCTATGCCCCTGTTACCTAGCAGTAAAATAGGTACCTGGGTGTTAGTCAGCTGTCACGGGCTGCTTCTTGGGGGTAGAGGCCTGGTCGAGGACCGGGCCGCGGGGACACTGAAAAACCCCGAAATCATCTCAAGATAACCAAGATAACCACCCACATGGGGACTGACTAGTGATGACAGCTCCAGCGGGCCTATCCGGCTCTGATGCTCAAGATACTCTACTTATGACAGGTGACGTAATATTCATTATTCACATCCTCGTAAATGTCTGAGACCCGGATGCCTACCTGCTCTCAGATTTGACTTCAATCGGTCTTTTCAGATTTGTTTTTGAAAAAATTTCGTTTTGTATTCTACAGGTTAACTATTCGTTCTGTGTAAATAATCTTTTTTTTCGGTTCCATTCATATTTCTTCCCATTTTTCATTATACCAAATTTTCCTCTCTCTTTTTGTGAAAGTGGTGATGCAAAACGCCTAGGTTTGAGTTTGCATATTTTCCCTGTTACAGCACAATTTGCATATTGAATTTTTGCTCGCTGGTGAATGCAATATTGAAAAAAGTAAAGTCACGGTTTGGGGAATCAGCTGTTTTGTATTGTGCATTAAGTAAGTCTGTCTGTTTCTCTGTTTTTTTTTTCTCTTTTCCTTTTTTAAAATGGTCATTTCGAAATCCCAGAAGATCTAAAGGTCTCAGTCATTCACTAAGACCAAGGCTCCTAGTGTGTCTGGGTGAATATAATTACAGTTGTGCATTTGGCACAGGATCTAGAGAAACAAGGATATTATGACCATCCTATAAACTAGAAAATATAAAGACAGGAATTACATCTGCACACAGTGGCGAATTTACACTCTACAAAACCTCGTTGCTGCGGCTTCGTATGTACTATCTGTGGCTATTCTGAAAATCAGAAATATCGAAGGATTATCTTGCCATATTCAATTTGCTTCGAGAGAGATCGCATTACTCATGCTTAAGGTCTATGATATCATCGTAAATTACAAGGTTGGCGCTCTAGATATTTGTCAGACTTAATGAGATGTTTAGGCAAGTCAGTTCAGAAGTATTATGGTTTGTCAGGCTTCTGGAGCATCTTGTTATAGTTTAAAAATGGTTATTCATCACGTGAGCTGGGAGAAATATTATTAGCGTGTGGATCTTTTAAGCATTTAGGCTGACGAGGGTAGGTTTTTCCTGGGTAGGCTTCGACAGAGAGAGAGAGAAGACTAATACAGAAAGATGGGGTGGTACTGCACCCTCATTTAACTAGATTAAAACTAGTTATTATAATTATTTAATGCATCAAAACATTGCCTAGAAATGCAAGTGCACATTAGTGTGGATGGCTGTTGCATCCCTTCAAGCGGGTTAATTAAGTTTCAGTAAAGTTAACTGTGAGGCTGGTCAATTTTTTTTTACTATGGGTTGCCCAAGTTTCAGCCTTTTAATTTTAAATATTTATATTACTTGTTTTATAGCAAGTGTGTGTAGTTTTGAATGTAATGTTATATATACTTGTTAGTTATAACCTTTGTTGGAATAACTTTCCAGTGGAGTTGTTATTGCTGAATTATTTCTTAATTCAGTATGCAGTGACTTCTCAGTCTGGATTTGCAAGACATTCTCAACTAAACAGTTGTTTGGAAAAAATACATAAATTTGTTTCATAGTCTTTATACAAGGGTACATGTTGGACCAGAGATAGGGGTTCCTTTACGGGGTTCATTGCATTATTTTAGACAGAGTTTGTAATGAACACGTGACACATTCTTGCTGATACGAAATGTTTGATTATGTTGATCTCCAGCTGCACAGTACCCAAGACTTTTGTTAATAAATAATCTGCTCTGACAAACTCTACAATTTTATACGGGGTTATATCTCCTGGACAGGCCCCCAAATCTATCTTTTATGCCAATCTTGGACATAATTATCAAATGTCCCTAAATTAGCGTGGTTATTATTGGATCTTTCCATGCAATTGGCTATCGCCTTTGGGAATTTTGGGAATTTTTACTCAAAAGATGAACCGTGGTTCCACTCTCATTGAAACGTCAGATTAGGCCAAACCCTCGCATACACATTTTTATAAACATCTAGTGTTCGGATAATCCTTATGTGAATGAAGAGGCAGGTGGCAGGCTATAGGAAATGCAAAGTTTGGATGAGGTGTTTGTAATTAAAGGTAAAGTACGAGGAAAATATTATAGGCAAATACATAAAGAAAACTGTGGGTTACCATTATTAAGAATTAACAATAATTGTACATCTCTTGTAGTTCTTTTTCTTGGTTTACCAGGAACAGTTAAGTGTTGTACAAATGCTTTGGTGATAACGTGTGTGATTCTAGTAACTTGGAATTAAGGTAACGTAGGGTTAAATTAAGATAACTTAGGGTTAAATTAAGTTAGATATGCTATTCCTTGATTAATGTTAGACATGTTACTTATAATGTGGATGTTTGTGATCTTGGAATTGGATTAATTGTGACTGTTAGCTGATTATGAGGAACAACAGCAGCAGCAGCTAATAGGCATCAATTCCAGCTTGGATAAGAAAAAAAGAAGCAAGAGAGAAGAGGTTCCCTTCCTGGAGGCTAGACTAAATAGTTACACCCCGACCCCACATGTTGCAACTCGTTCTCGCACTTTCGTATAGTCAATATTGACTTATTAAATACGTGCATATGTGACATACTAAACATACTAGTTTACCTTGAAAAACTTCATAGAAAACACCGACCTTACCTAACCATCTTAGTATGTTGAGATAAGCATCTTATTGCTTCGTAATTACAATTATTACTTAACCTATACCTATAATAGGTTAGATGTATGTTAAGATGCTTATCTTAACATACTAAGTAGGTTAGGTAAGGTTGGTGTTTTCTATGAAGCTTTTCAAGGTAAACTAGTATGTTTAGTATGTCACATATGCACGTATTTAATAAGTCAATATTGACTGTAAGAAAGTGCGAGAACGGGTTGCATGTTGGTGGGGGTACAGTAGCCAGTTATATGGGCAACCCCCACCCCACACCACTCGCCCCACCCCCTCTACACCACCCCACCGAAACTCTCACCATCACACTACACCATTCTACACCATCCCACCGCAGGTCTGCCAGAGGGAAGACACTTGTAGGAACATCTGCTATCAGGTGACCACTTGGTAATCAGAGGGGCTGGAGGATAGCACTTATCACAAAAACTAATCTTAAAGTGGTCAAACACTCCAGGCGCCTGTGATAAGCCCTAATTGTGGTGGGCAGCAGCTGTATAGACTTGCCCTTCAGAGACGAGATGTGGTAGGTCGCGAAGTAGACTTTTCAGACCACGGGGACCAAGTTACTCTACCCAGGTATACTCTCCTTCAACGGCCTCCTTCGGTGTGTGAGGTGTGATAACTGGGGCGTGGGTTATCATACCTTATCACGGCTACTACTTAGCCATGTTGGTAACTTTATATAGTTTAAACGCATACACACACACACACACACACACACACACACACACACACACACACACACACACACACACACACACACACACGCACGCACGCACACATGCACACACGCACGTGCGCACACATGCGGGAGTGCGTGCAAAATACATAGTCACAAGGAGTTGAAGGATTATCACATGACTATGTAGGTGGTAGTGTGGTTGAGAGGTTATCAAGTGGTGTTCCAGATATAAACATACCAATACATTAATTATAGAAGGTGGAAACTGACGATTATTTGAAGAAAGATAAAGAAATTTGGGTAAAACTTACTGCTAGACCAATCAAAACACTGACTGAGTGCTGAAGATGCTAAGATATCAACAAGAGAGTAATTTCAAGGGATTCGTTCTGAGGCAATTAGACATGCTGGGATTAGGAGCAGGTTAGTGAAAGTTGAGGATCTGCTGAAGATTGATGAAAAACTTCTTAAACCGATAGAAAAACTGAAGATCTAAAAATTTTAAATAACTTTTTGCAAGAAGACGTTTCTCAGAGCAGGAAGTTGCCAGCTTGACAGATAAGATAGTGTCACATGGAGGCTTAAGGAAGGAACTTGTGAAAGTTCCTAGTAGTGAAAATGAGACATGGAAAATGATGGGGAAATGAATTTGAAGAAACGAAAGAGAAAAATGGATATGGACAAGAATTAAGAGAACCTACACAGGTCAGCCGAAATATAGAGTTGGACAAAGGAATTTCTAAAACTCGTGTGCAACTCAAATGGAAAAAAAGTTACTAGAGGATTGGAAAAGTGCAAAAAGGAAATGAATTTAAGATGGAATGAAGCAAATGACGGCAGTACTTAGGAAGGCCAAGGAATTGCAAAATGATAAGGATGGGTAACAGTGGTCATTCAGACGAGGCCTTTCAAAGGAACATAGAGAGATGAAACTGAACCTTGAAGCAAAATGTTTAAATGAGAATAGAAATGACAGAAATGTTGAGTTCTACAAGGTGATAGGGGACAGGTAGCCGGGGAGATGGAACACGAGGGTAAACCAGAGTCATTAGAGGGAAGAGTGAAGGGCAGAAGACGAGAGAATATGTTCCTGAAAGTTGGGCATACCAGCACTACCTTGCGGGTACCTTGCAGGTACCTTGCGGGTACCCTTGCGGGTACCCTTGCAGGTACCTTGCGATGATTTCGGGGCTTAGCGTCCCTGAGGCCCGGTCCTCAATCAGGCCTCCTCGTTGCTGGACTGGTCAACCAGGCTGTTGGACTTGGGGTCAGGTAAAAAAAAAACATTTACAATCTGGTATTTTTTTTTTACTTAATAGGTAGTATGCAAACCTGAGAGTGTAGGTATTGTGTGGGTGTGTACCTTAATTACACTGCCACAGTTGTGCTTGCGCGGGTGTGGCTCCAGCTCTGGTCTCGGCTCTCCACGGTCAGTCAGCAGGTGTCTTGGTGTCAAGGCGTTTGGGCTCTGTCAGAACATCTGAAGCTACTTTTTCTACATTATGTCACTAACACAGAACAAATGGTTTATAAAATTGAGGGTGTGTGGGTGTGTGGCCAGGCGGGTGTGTGGCCAGGCGGGTGTGTGCCAGGCGGGTGTGTGGCCAGGCGGGTGTGTGGCAGGCGGGTGTGTGACTAGGCAGGCGGGTGTGTGGCCAGGGGTGGGCAGGGTGTGTGGCCAGGCGGGTGTGTGGCCAGGCGGGTGTGTGGCCAGGCGGGTGTGTCCGCGGGTGTGTGGCCAGGCGTGGTGTCGGGTGTGTGGCCAGGGTGGCAGCGGTGGTGTGGGTGTGTGGCCAGGACGGGTGTGTGGGCTCCTCACCTTCAACACTGGCACACGGGCGGGGTCATGCTTTGTAAAGCTACGGCTTTTTTTACGCATTTTGTCATTAAAAGGTCGGAGGTCAGGATCACTGGGCGCTGAGGCCTGGCTCGTTAGTGGAGGGAGGGGGGGGAGGGTAGGGGAGGTGGGGAGGGTAGGGTAGGGTAGGGAGGTGGGGAGGGGCATTCATTCAATTTGAAGAGACTTCCTTGTCTACTCTTATCACTATTTTACAAATGTGTGGATTTCAGACGGGTGCTGCCTATCCATTATTGGTCTGACATAGTTGAATATATTGCCTTGAAAAAAGTCCTGATTTAGGTTTGTAAACGGTGTTCTAATTTTGACCAGTGTTGGTGTTATTGGTGGTTGTGTACTCACTATTTGTGCTTGCGGGGGTTGAGCTTTGGCTCTTTGGTCCGCCTCTCAACTGTAATCAACTGATGTAAAGGTCCCGAGCCTACGGGCTCTATCATATCTACACCTTGAAACTGTGTATGGAGTCTGCCTCCACCACATCACTTCCTAAGCATTCCACCAGTTAACTACTCTGACACTGAAAAAAGATCCTTCTAGCGTCCCAGTGGCTCATGGGGTACTCAGTTTCCACCTGTGTCCCCTTGTATCGCGTCCCCCCAGTGTTGAATAGTTATCCTTGTGTGTGTGGTGGTGTGCTGGAGGATAGTGTTGGAGTTTTATCTTCTCCCAAATATGTCGTCGTTGCTTAGTTTTCTGATGTGTGGTTTGGTCGATTATGTGCCTTTGTAACCCTTTCCACCACAGCCCATGGGGATGGGTATGGGGTGCATAATAAAGAAATTGATAAAGTTGGTCATTATACTCCCAAATACTTTTCCTGACTCGCTCTCCGACTGCTGTAGTGGCCTGTCGCTGTATGTAGTAGACCCCTCCTGGGCTCCTCTCTACCTTTCCCGTCCTCAGCGTCAAACACGTTTTTGGGTTGAATTCTTGATGGTCATTTGTCTGCGATTCCTGGACTGTGCGTGCGTCAGGCTGGAGCAGCCGCGTCCACAGCCTGGTTGACTAACAACCGGCAGGCCTGGTCAAAGTGAAGCCAACCTGCAAATTGT
>WNGS01006100.1:0-11537 GCA_020271785.1 Procambarus virginalis | reverse complement strand
GAGGTACACAGCCACAGAGGTACACAGCCACAGAGGTACACAGCCACAGAGGTACACAGCCACAGAGGTACACAGCCACAGAGGTACACAGCCACAGAGGTACACAGCCACAGGTACACAGCCACAGAGGTACACAGCCACAGAGGTACACAGCCACAGAGGTACACAGCCACAGAGGTACACAGCCACAGAGGTACACAGCCACAGAGGTACACAGCCACAGAGGTACACAGCCACAGAGGTACACAGCCACAGAGGTACACAAGCAACACACACATGGTCACCAGAGACAACCCAAGCTCTCCCCCACTCCACCCCGTGCACACACACCACACAATGCAGCACATGTCACACTATCACTCATAACCGTGTCACACCACTATCACTCATAACATGTCACACTATCACTCATAACACCTAACTAAAACAATTGATAAAAAAATGCTGAATGATGAACCTATTCTTAGAACATTACAAACTACCATTACTACTACTAGTACCGATGCAGGCCAGGTACTACTTATAGTACCTGCACACACTATGATGCAACATGCTAAACACAACAGCCAACTGTTTAGGATTTGTGGCTATTTAATACGCTTTTTTCTGTACTAAATCAGTAACTCACCACTGTATCAAGCTCCATATTCTATATTTTAATAATATGATTTATTATTTCACAAGGGAATCACACTGACGTTATATACCAATGAGACAATCTATTGGAGCAATGCGGGATTCGAACCAACGACCTGGTGCTCCCAAGCCTCGCACCTTACCCCCTGGACCATGACATGGTAAAGCTTACACAACCTGATAATCCACAGGCAGTCTGGAGGCCAGGAGCTGTAACCCGGCCAGGTTTTACATACAACCATCCACTCTGAACAAGGTAATTGAGTCTCCACTACACGGCGCCGCCATTGTATATAATTATTGTATATACAATAATTATATACAATATACAACAATGTATATACAATGTGTATATACTTATTCTGTATGCTTCGTGTATTAAACTGCCTTTAACTAAAATATGAATTTTCAAAGTAACATCACGACAATTGTTTCATAGTTGGGCCGTACAGAACCACCAGGTTGTTGTGTGACCATGTGTGTCCTCCATCTACCTCCCTTAAGGCTTTATCTACCTCCTTCAAGGCTCCATCTACCTCCCTCAAGGCTCCATCTACCTCCCTCAAGGCACCATCTACCTCCCTCAAGCTTTATCTACCTCCTTCAAGGCTCCATCTACCTCCCTCAAGACTTTATCTACCTCCTTCAAGGCTCCATCTACCTCCCTCAAGACTTTATCTACCTCCAACAAAGCTCTTCTGCATTACCTGACATAACACCCTATAACACTATCTACAATACCCTCATTACCAGGAAGGGAAGGGAAGGGAAGGGAAGGGAGGGAAGGAAGGGAAGGGGAGGGAAGGAAGGGAAGGGAAGGGAAGGGAAGGGAAGGGAAGGGAAGGGAAGGGAAGGAAGAAGCAAATTCCGCTGCTCGTCTGAGCTACTTCACGGAAACCAATTTAAGATTTTTAAGACTTGCTGAATTTTTTTTTCCGATGGAACAGGAGCCCAGATTATTCAATCATTTCTGCAAGCACTTACGAAACCTGTACATCTTTCCGTGATTACGACGGCTTTGTTTGCATTTATTAAATCAGTTTACGAGCTTTCTAAGTTTAACAACTCGAGGTTATGATTGTTTCAAACAACCACCAACCAGGCAATTATCAGGAGAAAGCAATAAGCCATTACGACAATGTAGCACTCTGATGGGATACGAGGATAAAGATTTCTGATAAGACGGAGGAAAGGGAATGTTACTCGACCTCTTGGACGGTCGGGGATCGAACCCCGACCTGCAAGAACGTCGACCTATCATCTAGTCCAAGTGGTTGAACGGGGGAAGGTGTTCAAATATTTAAGTCTGTCAACCCGAACACCAATAATAATCCTGCAAAATATTTTCACGTGACAGGTGAGGCAGCGAATGACAGCGCCGTCACTAACGACAGCCGGCTAACGAGACGACAGTGACAATATCGGTGTCCGACATATCGACAGGGCGTGAGACGCCGACAATGAACATCACCATCAGCCGGTGACACGACGCTAATGTCTCTCTATCTTCGGTTTATTGTACGAGGAGTCTGTGGTGTGGCAATACTTGGCAACCCGCCCGCCCGATACAAACTAACCAATCCCCAACTTCCGTCGTATCCTAAGCCAATCAGATAAGAGTATTGGTCCCGCGTGACGTGGACCAATAGCGCCCAAGAGGAACTGATAAACCGGGGCCCAACATTAGAATATTCCAGTGAGCCACCAGTCAGTCACAGCCCCGCTCCTGTGCCAGGTAAGTCCACTACGGGCTCACCATAGCCCGTGCTACTTGCACCGCTCCTGTGCCAGGTAAGTCCACTACGGGCTCACCATAGCCCGTGCTACTAGGACCTTTTTGTTCCCAGTAGCTCAATCTGAAACAACATAGAATATTCCGCAGTTAATAATAACGTTGAGGCGACCTAGACGTTCTTGTCTGTCAGTCAATATCCACACGCAATTCATGGCTTTTGAATCAACATTAACTTCGGGATTTTAAAATGAAATATTTGGCATTTAAATTATTGAGGCTACTTAAGATGTTTCAATCTGTATTGCCTAGATCGCAGTCCAACCACTTGGGATGGACGGTAGAGCGACGATCTCGCTTCATGCAGGGCGGCGTTCAATCCCCGACCGTCCAAGTGGTTGGGGCACCATTCCTTCCCCCCGTCCCATCCCAAATCCTTATCCTGACCCCTTCCTTCCCAGTGCTATATATTCGTAATGGCTTGGCGCTTTCCCTTGATAATTCCTTCCTTCCTTCCCTAGATCGCAGGCGGGAGATATTTATATAATAATTTAAACTTTAAAACCATTAGTGGGACTGGTTCAAAATGTGTACACACAGGAGAGCAGGAGACATGGCAGGAAGTGCAAAATACTCCCGCTGAACACCAGAGGTGCAATAGGCAAGCTGAGGGAGAACTATCAACATCAAGGCCGCTAGACTTTTCAAAACTAAAGATAACGGTGTCGACCTCTCACGGTGTTCAAAAGAGAACTTGATAAACACCTCCCAAAAATATGTGATCAACCAGGCTGTGGTTCATAAGTCGACGGTGATTAGCGGCTTCTAAGAGCCTTGTTGAGCAGACCACCGACTAGGAGGTATTGTAAGAGACCGGGCCGCAGGGACATTAATCCTCACAAGGTAAACCCGTGTACCATCCTGGTCTATTCCCCCACCCCATTCAACCACCCTCCCACTCCCTCCCTCCTTTCTATGCCTCTTCTCATCCCTCTCTCCCTCCCTCTCTCTCCATCTCCGGCATTACACCATAATTCTCGTCTCCCATCTCGTATACTCTCCTTCACTACGCCCTCCCATCCCGGTGATGGAGTTAAACTATCCTTCTATGTAATCAAGATGTCAGGACGCACTCACCCTCTCAACACTTCTAGATGATTTGTCATTGTATTTCCTGCATCTTGAGGTGCTTCTGGAAGCACCACAGCCTGGTTGATCACTCGTGGTCTTGCTGCTGCTGCCTTGTTGCATTTAGTTACGGGGTCTCTCTTATACTCCTAATTCTCAAAGATTTAATAATTTATTTTTCACTAACAGCTATGTCACTGGCAGTATGAACAACGTCACTGACAGAAGAACGAGATCACTACCAGAAAATCCCTAAAGGATGAAACAATCTTAGTCTGTCTGCTATCCTTGAGCTAGAAGAGGGACTTGCCAGGTAACATTACCCTGGATCGCCCGGGCAAGCCCTTCACCACCCAACCCGTCCTCGCAAATTCGTATAGTCAATATTGACTTATTTAATACGTGCATAGGTGGCATACTAAACATAATAGTTTACCTTGAAAAGCTTCATAGAAAACACCGACCTTACCTAACCTTCTTAGTATGTTAAGATAAGCATCTTATTGCTTCGTAATTACAGTTGTTACTTAACCTATTATAGGTATAGGTTAAGTAATAATTGTAATTACGAAGAAATAAGATGCTTATCTTAACATACTAACAAGGTTAGGTAAGGTCGGTGTTTTCTATGAAGCTTTTCAAGGTAAACTATTATGTTTAGTATGCCACCTATGCACGTATTTAATAAGTCAATATTGACTATACGAATTTGCGAGGACGGGTTGGGTGACCAGATATAATATTACCTGGAGAATATGCTACATATTACTCCATAGGTATATTAGAAGTCAGGGTATGATATCGCTCTCTCCTGCGCTCCGTGGAATAGTGAGAGTGGGCCTTCAGGCATACCCAGGTATTAATGAACTTGACGGAGGTAACTAGATACCTGGTTGATGGGGTTCTGGGAGTTCTTCTACTCCCCAAGCCCGGCCCGAGGCCAGGCTCGACTTGTGCGAGTTCGGTCCACCAGGCTGTTGCTTGGAGCGGCCCGCTCCAGGTAGTGATTGTCCTCTGCACATCTGGTAAACCAGTAGAATAGAGAGCACAAGTGCCTTCGAACCTACCGTCAAACTTCACCCTTAATTCACTAACTATATTTGTATTTGGGGAAAAGTTCTACATATTATCTGCATATGCTGGATAATTATTGAACTCTTCTAAAAACTTCAACTTTGGCATAGATTATACAGCATTGTTTCATAGACGTGGGCTGTGTTGATACCCTTGGGCACGTTGTGGTAGGAAGTGTGGTACCTGAGATGACATCAGTCTTAGAGGACATGTTGCAGTGTTTAAAGACTAAGTACATGTAGGTAACTTGCTGGCTGACTGCCCATTCCTACTGTCCAGTCAACAGTGCTCTTAAGTACATTAGGCTTTGTTAATTAACCTAATTTTCCATGATTTGTTAATGTTTTTCCTTTAAGTTTGTATCAAGTTTACCAGTGTTTACCACTGACTTGTGCACGCGAGGAACACTGCACAAGTCAGCAGGTGCTCACGTGCACAAGTCAGCAGGTGCTCACGTGCACAAGTCAGCAGGTGCTCACGTGCACAAGTCAGCAGGTGCGCGGCCACCAGCCCGCTGAGGCTACAAGTCTTGGCGAGAGATGAACACACACAAGACCCTCGCCATCTTCCTAGCATGACCACTTACGCACGCCGCTGCTCCCCTTAAGTGGGTCAGGCTTGGTAACGTTGCAAGTTGGGGCCAAACACAGCAGGCTCACAACGCTGCCAACACGCTAATGTGATGCACCTAATACCTGGACACAAATACCTACGTCGTAGGGACTGCCTTGAGGGAGACCTCAGGTCACCTTGATCATCTCAGCAACTCCTCAGTCATACATGTCCACCATTAACAATTTCTTTGGCGGCCATGACTCTTGGGCTTAAACCACACATTCTGTAATCAGTAAAGAGGATGTTGTATGGTAAAAGACGCAGGTGAATCCTGGCTTCAGATCTGGAGGTGAAGCCTTTTCTCGCTACCACACGGTAAAACAAGTCTTTTCCAGCTTAGTAATTACCTTACCTTGAGGTGTTTCCGGGGCTTAGCGTCCCCGCGGCCCGGTCGTCGACCAGGCCTCCTCGTTGCTGGACTGGTCAACCAGGCTGTTGGACGCGGCTGCTCGTAGCCTGGCGTATGAACCACAGCCTGGATGATCAGGTATCCTGCTCCCCTAAGAGCAAGGAGAGCAGAAAATTCAAGAGTTAACATTGATGCTATAACAAAATTAGCATGAGCCATAAGGAGGATGCGAACCTGTACACCGGGCACTCCCAAGCACGTGCCTTAAACCAGTGCACCATGATATGCTACAGAAGTACTGTAACCTGGGCTCCAACTGAATCCTCTAGGGGTTCCTGAGGCATCCAGCTGACACCAAATAATGGTTACACACACTATGGTGTGACACAGGCGTCCCCACCGTGCCCTGGTGTGGCACACGCGTCCCCACCGTGCCCTGGTGTGGCACAGGCGTCCCCACCGTGCCCTGGTGTGGCACAGGCGTCCCCACAGTGCCCTGGTGCGACACAGGCGTCCCCACCGTGCCCTGGTGTGGCACAGGCGTCCCCACCGTGCCCTGGTGTGGCACAGGCGTCCCCACCGTGCCCTGGTGTGACACACGCGTCCCCACCGTGCCCTGGTGTGGCACAGGCGTCCCCACGTGCCCTGGTGTGGACACACGCGTCCCCACAGTGCCCTGGTGCGACACAGGCGTCCCCACCGTGCCCTGGTGTGGCACAGGCGTCCCCACCGTGCCCTGGTGTGGCACAGGCGTCCCCACCGTGCCCTGGTGTGGCACAGGCGTCCCCACCGTGCCCTGGTGTGGCACAGGCGTCCCCACCGTGCCCTGGTGTGACACACGCGTCCCCACCGTGCCCTGGTGTGACACAGGCGTCCCCACCGTGCCCTGGTGTGGCACAGGCGTCCCCACCGTGCCCTGGTGTGACACAGGCGTCCCCACCGTGCCCTGGTGTGGCACACGCGTCCCCACAGTGCCCTGGTGTGACACAGGCGTCCCCACAGTGCCCTGGTGTGACACAGGCGTCCCCACCGTGCCCTGGTGTGGCACAGGCGTCCCCACCGTGCCCTGGTGTGGCACAGGCGTCCCCACCGTGCCCTGGTGTGGCACACGCGTCCCCACCGTGCCCTGGTGTGGCACAGGCGTCCCCACAGTGCCCTGGTGTGACACACGCGTCCCCACCGTGCCCTGGTGTGACACAGGCGTCCCCACCGTGCCCTGGTGTGACACAGGCGTCCCCACCGTGCCCTGGTGTGACACACGCGTCCCCACCGTGCCCTGGTGTGGCACAGGCGTCCCCACCGTGCCCTGGTGTGACACACGCGTCCCCACAGTGCCCTGGTGTGGCACAGGCGTCCCCACAGTGCCCTGGTGTGACACAGGCGTCCCCACCGTGCCCTGGTGTGGCACAGGCGTCCCCACCGTGCCCTGGTGTGGCACAGGCGTCCCCACCGTGCCCTGGTGTGACACAGGCGTCCCCACCGTGCCCTGGTGTGACACAGGCGTCCCCACAGTGCCCTGGTGTGACACAGGCGTCCCCACCGTGCCCTGGTGTGACACAGGCGTCCCCACCGTGCCCTGGTGTGCACACGCGTCCCCACCGTGCCCTGGTGTGACACACGCGTCCCCACCGTGCCCTGGTGTGACACACGCGTCCCCACCGTGCCCTGGTGTGGCACACGCGTCCCCACAGTGCCCTGGTGTGGCACACGCGTCCCCACAGTGCCCTGGTGTGACACAGGCGTCCCCACCGTGCCCTGGTGTGACACAGGCGTCCCCACCGTGCCCTGGTGTGACACAGGCGTCCCCACCGTGCCCTGGTGTGACACAGGCGTCCCCACCGTGCCCTGGTGTGACACAGGCGTCCCCACCGTGCCCTGGTGTGACACAGGGTCCCCACCGTGCCCTGGTGTGACACACGCGTCCCCACCGTGCCCTGGTGTGACACAGGCGTCCCCACCGTGCCCTGGTGTGACACAGGCGTCCCCACCGTGCCCTGGTGTGACACAGGCGTCCCCACCGTGCCCTGGTGCGACACAGGCGTCCCCACCGTGCCCTGGTGTGACACACGCGTCCCCACCGTGCCCTGGTGCGACACAGGCGTCCCCACAGTGCCCTGGTGTGACACAGGCGTCCCCACCGTACACAGATGCTATAGTTAATGAGACCACGAGAGCAAGCAAGACCAGGAGAGAGGCACCAACGACAGGTGTCAGGCCATAAGCATCAACAGATAGTGATCCATCACAGAGGCTCGAGAACTGACATGACACTGTCAAGAGCGCTTTCTAGCAACAACTTACCTGCGTGCAAGGTGTCAGTTTAACTCAAGCTTGGGCGGAGTAATGAAGCTTGGCGGCGGGGACACGTGTCAGAATATAGGGTACGAGTTATGAGGAAAGACAAGAAACCAAACCTCGCGTCACTAATATATACAATAATCAGGTGAATCATGATCACCGCATACAAAATTCTCAGGGGATTAGACAGGGAAGCCGATGGCGGATTATTTGGCATGATTTCCTTTTTTTTTGCATCACTCGTCTGTAGCTCAGGTGAGTGTACCCACTCATGTATCCTCACTCATTGTTCTGTAGCTCAGGTGAGTGTACCCACTCATGTATCCTCACTCATCGTTCTGTAGCTCAGGTGAGTGTACCCACTCATGTATCCTCACTCATTGTTCTGTAGCTCAGGTGAGTGTACCCACTCATGTATCCTCACTCATTGTTCTGTAGCTCAGGTGAGTGTACCCACTCATGTATCCTCACTCATCGTTCTGTAGCTCAGGTGAGTGTACCCACTCATGTATCCTCACTCATCGGTCTGTAGCTCAGGTGAGTGTAAGCACTCATATATCCTCACTCATCGTTCTGTAGCTCAGGTGAGTGTAAGAGCACTCATATATCCTCACTCATCGTTCTGTAGCTCAGGTGAGTGTAAGCACTCATGTATCCTCACTCATTGTTCTGTGGCTCAGGTGAGTGTACCCCCTCATGTATCCTCACTCATCGTCCTGTGGGCTCAGGTGAGTGTACCCACTCATGTATCCTCACTCACCGTTCTGTAGCTCAGGTGAGTGTAAGCACTCATATATCCTCACTCATCGTTCTGTAGCTCAGTGAGTGTAAGCACTCATGTATCCTCACTCATCGTTCTGTAGCTCAGGTGAGTGTAAGCACTCATGTATCCTCACCCATCGTTCTGTAGCTCAGGTGAGTGTACCCACTCATGTATCCTCACTCAGCGTTCTGTAGCTCAGGTGAGTGTACCCACTCATGTATCCTCACCCATCGTTTGTAGCTCAGGTGAGTGTACCCACTCATGTATCCTCACTCATTGTTTCTGTAGCTCAGGTGAGTGTACCCACTCATGTATCCTCACTCATTGTTCTGTAGCTCAGGTGAGTGTACCCACTCATGTTCCTCACTCAGTGTCTGTAGCTCAGGTGAGTGTACCACTCATGTATCCTCACTCATTGTTCTGTAGCTCAGGTGAGTGTACCCACTCATGTATCCTCACCCATCGTTCTGTAGCTCGGTGAGTGTACCCACTCTGTATCCTCACTCATGTTCTGTAGCTCAGGTGAGTGTACCCACTCATTATCCTCACTCATTGTTCTGTAGCTCAGGTGAGTGTACCCCCTCCGTATCCTCACTCAGTTCTGTAGCTCAGGTGAGTGTACCCACTCATGTATCCTCACTCATTGTTCTGTTAGCTCAGTGAGTGTAACCCACTCATGTATCCTCACCCATCGTTCTGTAGCTCAGTGAGTTACCCACTCATGTATCCTCACTCATTGTTCTGTAGCTCAGGTGAGTGTACCCACTCATGTATCCTCACTCATTGTTCTGTAGCTCAGGTGAGTGTACCCACTCATGTATCCTCACTCAGTTCTGTAGCTCAGGTGAGTGTACCCACTCATGTATCCTCACTCATTGTTCTGTAGCTCAGGTGAGTGTACCCACTCATGTATCCTCACCCATCGTTCTGTAGCTCAGGTGAGTGTACCCACTCATGTATCCTCACCCATCGTTCTGTACTCAGGTGAGTGTACCCACTCATGTATCCTCACCCATCGTTCTGTAGCTCAGGTGAGTGTACCCACTCATGTATCCTCACTCATCGTCCTGTAGCTCAGGTGAGTGTACCCCTCATGTATCCTCACTCATCGTTCTGTAGCTCAGGTGAGTGTACCCACTCATGTATCCTCACCCTCGTTCTGTAGCTCAGGTGAGTGTACCCACTCATGTATCCTCACTCATCGTTCTGTAGCTCAGGTGAGTTTACCCACTCATGTATCCTAACCCATCGTTCTGTAGTTCAGGTGAGTGTACCCACTCATGTATCCTCACCCATCGTTCTGTAGCTCAGGTGAGTGTACCCACTCATGTATCCTCACTCATGTGTTCTGTAGCTCAGGTGAGTGTACCCACTCATGTATCCTCACTCATTGTTCTGTAGCTCAGGTGAGTGTACCCACTCATGTATCCTCACCCATCGTTCTGTAGCTCAGGTGAGTGTACCCACTCATGTATCCTCACTCATCGTCCTGTAGCTCAGGTGAATTACCCTCCCCCCCCCCCCATCACTGATTGTATCCTCCCGATACAAGAACACCCCCCCCCCCTTGTCCTCCCCCCTCCCCCCCCCCCCCCATCCTACCAGGATCCCATAACCTGACCATTTCGCTTCTTTCACACTGGTAGAAATGTGGTCAGATTATTCCTAGTCTAATCGACGTCACATTTGTTCTACTCTCTCTCTCTCTCTCTCCTCTCTCGTCTCTCTCTCTCTCTCTCTCTCTCTCTCTCTCTCTCTCTCTCTCTCCTCTCTCCTCTTCTCCTCACTCGTAGCAATAACCTACACCACCTTCTCCCTAGTGTTTAACAGCCACCCACGGGGGCACACCAGAGGCAGGGGGCGCCTTTCCCCCACCACGGGGGACACCAGAGGCAGGGGGCGCCTCCCCCACCACGGGGGACACCAGAGGCAGGTGGCGCCTCCCCCACCACGGGGGACACCAGAGGCAGGGGGGCGCCCTCCCCCACCACGGGTGGACACCAGAGGCAGGGGGCGGCCTCTCCCCACCACGGGGGACACCAGAGGCAGGGGGCGCCTCCCCCACCACGGGGGACACCAGAGGCAGGGGGCGCCTCCCCCCACCACGGGGGACACCAGAGGCAGGGGGCGCCTCCCCCACCACGGGGGACACCAGAGGCCAGGGGGCGCCTCCCCCCACCACGGGGCGACACCAGAGACAGGGGGCGCCTCCCCCCACCCACCTCCAGCACAAGTTTACCGCTCCCTGGCTAGCAAAATAATGTAAAAAAAGTGTTGAGCAAACAATGAAATTTGAGAGCCGCCTCGTTTGTACTGGCCGGAGTTTTTAGGCCTCCTGCCCTTGTTGTTTGTGTGAGCGCCCGCACGTAGCGCAGTGGACAGCGCTCGGGGGTCTTTGTCCTAAGGGGTCCGGGTTCTATTCCCGGCGGAGACAGAAACAAATGGGTAGCTTCAATCCCCTGATGCGCCGGTTAATCAAGCAGTAAATAGGTATCTGGGAGTTAGCTGCTAAGAGCTGCATCCTGGGGATGAGTGTGTGTCAGAGAGAAAAAATATATATCATATAATATATGACAAGAAAACAGGCAGACACACACACGAGACAGATGTTTTAAATATATCTGGTGTTGAAGGTGCTGGTAATGAACTCCTTCAGTGTCTTTAGTAATACTGCATTTGTCTCCACACTTGTCCACTCTTGTCCTTACACTGCCTCTTCCCTTGTCATCCTCCTGTGTCCTCATACTGGGCATGTGTCCTCACGCTCCCTGTGTGCCTCCACTCTTCTCTTGCCTACACTCCCTGTAGTCTCTGCTCCTCACTACTCTCCCTTCTCTCCATTATTTCCTCTTCACTGTCTCCTCTTCACCTCACTATACAGTATTTTATATTATCTCCATTAACTCTAAATCTATCGACACTTCTTTATTCCTTGCTTTTTC
>WNGS01006099.1:0-11652 GCA_020271785.1 Procambarus virginalis | reverse complement strand
CCAGGATAAAGAGCAAGATCAAGGTGGTAATTGTGGTATTAAATATCAGGCCCAAGTTTTCACTCATTGTCACAAGATGGAGGATGATAAAGTAGCCAGGTTTATAGACACGAGAGACGAGCAAGTACTGGAGGAGTGCACCAAGGCACAGCTGCAGACGATCGCCGACCACTTTGGGATCAAGTTGAGAGCTTCCAAAGTGGGAGAAAGAAGACTTGAGATCATGGCACAGCTCAAGGCACGTGATGAAGCCTTAGGAGAGGAGCGGCCACAGACACCTGCCAGTGGAGGAGAGAACCTGAGTACCGGTGGCAGCAGCCGGGGATCCAGTGGCAGTAGGCGCAGTGTCAAGCTAGAAATAATGAAGATGCAGATAGAAGCACAGCTGCGCAAGGAAGAGCGCGAACAAGAAGCACAGCTGCGCAGAGAAGAAAGAGAAGCACAGCTGAGGCGCGAGGAAGCAGAGCGAGAAGCACAGCTGCGCAGAGAAGAAAGAGAAGCGCAGCTGAGGCGCGAGGAAGCAGAGCGAGAAGCACAGCTGCGCAGAGAAGAAAGAGAAGCGCAGCTGAGGCGCGAGGAAGCAGAGAGAGAAGCACAGCTGCGTAGGGAAGAACGAGAGGCACAGCAGCAACGAGAAGAACGAGAGGCACAGCTGAAGGAGCGCGAAATAGATGCAAGGACGAAGCTGCAGGAGGTTGAAGCGAACAAGGAGATTGAGCTGAAACGAGCTGAGCTAGGACTAGTTCCAACTGCCCCACCACAACAGCAGGAAGACCGCCGAGTGAGAGAGAGGGATTTGCCCGTCTTCGTGCCTAATGAGGCTGAGGGTTTCTTCGAGCACTTCGAAAGGGTCGCTACGTTGAAGAAGTGGCCGAGGGCAGAGTGGGCGGAGCTAGTTCAGGGAAGGCTCACTGGTGAAGCTCGTGAAGCTTACAATATGCTCGATCTCCAGGAATGTACCAACTATGATGCAGTAAAACGGGCCGTGCTCCATTCGTTCAAGCTGACGCCGGAGTGCTATAGGAAAAGGTTTAGAGAATGTACCCGATCGCCAGGAAAATCGTATGCGGAGACGGCGAGGGACATGGAAAGGAAATTCTTGAAATGGCTGGAGTCAGAAGGAGCAAGGTCGGCTGAACAGATCAAGAGGCTAATGGTCATGGAAAATTCATGTCCGTGCTCTCTCCCGAGATTAGGGTGAGAGTAAAGGAAGCGGACATCAAGGACCCGAGAGCCGCAGCCGATCGAGCAGACATGCTAGAGGAAGCTTTACGTCCATGTCGAGAGGGACAGCACCGACCGCCCGCATTCTCCAGTTATGGGAGGAATAATAGAAGGTCGGACGGTTGGAGGACAGGACCGAGTTATCCCAAGTCCTACCCCTCAAGTGGAGACAGCAGAGGACAGAAGAGTGCTGTGGAACCGCCGAAGAAGTCACCGAGGGAGAGCTCAAGAGATCTTGTTATCGTCACGGCCGGAGAAGCTGAGCATGAGTCTTTGGAAGGCGCAAGAGAAGTCCGCGGAAGAAGAAGGATCCGCTGTTTCAACTGCGGGTTAATAGGACACATGGCGCGCGAATGCAGACGTCCTAAGCAGCGGGGTTACGTTGCTTTTGTGCGGGTAGAGGACCAGTTAGCCGAAGGAGTGCGGGATGGACCCGTACGTAGGAAGAAGGAGGCTAACCCATTCGTGCGTGAGGGAACTGTAAGGGTGGGGGACGCAGACCCCATCCCGGTAATGATGCTGAGAGATACTGGGGCGGAATTTACCCTGGTGAGCAGAACCCTTTTCCCTGAGTGTCACGAGAATACCTGTGTAGGTGAGGCAAGTGTGACCACTGTGGGAGGCCCAGTGCAGATGCCCCTACACCAGGTAACCCTGAGTTCGGTTTATGGATGCCAAACCCTAGTAGTGGGGGTCTGTGCGACGATGCCCACGAGGGAGGCACAGGTCATTTTGGGAAATGACGCATGTGGAGGACGTGTCCTACCGAACCTCGTGAAGGACGAGGAGTGCTTGGAGCACCTAGAGAAGAAAGGCGAAGTGTTCGACGCCTGTGGGGACGAGAAAGGAATCGCCATGGAGGCGTTCCCTGTATGTGCCGTAGTTCCGAGGCAGTGCGACGGACGAGGAGGGCGTGGATCTGATAAGGCCGACGAGGAGACGTCCGCCGGCCTGGGAATTGATCACCTCGTCATGGAACCCGGAGAGCGAGTGGAGGGCGAAGGCAGCCCAGATGGTGAGGTACAGGTGACCCTCACCGGTTCTCCAGGGATGGACCGCACTCGTCTCGAGGAGGTGCAGCAGGCAGAATCCCCAAGTTGATTTGTAAGGTCAAAGGAGGACGTATTGGTCCCGAGAAAGCTACTCACTTTAACAGGCAAGAAGGCATATTATAAGACAGTGTAAACCTGTAAGGATGGAGGTCGGAAAAGCCTCTCCAGGTACGAGAGGCCAAGTAGCGTTGCCAGCCAAGTGCAGAGCGGCAGTGTTGAGTCCGTTGCACGCTGTTGACTCTGCGGGTCACCTAGGGGTGACCACGATGCGACGTTCAACGTCGAGAGAAGTGGCTGGGCAACTACAACATCTTTTCTCTTGGGTGAGGAGGCCCAGGGAAAATCAGGCTGACAGTGGAAATATGTTCCGGTCTGAGTGTGTCAGACGAACAGTGATAAATTGGGGAGTGATGCAGATTCGGTCGTCGCCCTACCGATCGCAGTCGAAGGGGGCGGTCGGAAGATTCCACTCCACCTCAGAGACAACTCTGAGAATGTTCTGCGTAGAGCAGGAAGACGAGTGGGAAGAGACAGCGGGCCCTGTTTTGTTGGCCATTTGCAAAGCAGTGGCAGAACCGTTAAACTTCTCACAGTTCCAGCTGGTGAACGGACGTGAGGTGTGGAGCCCTCGGTCCGCAATAGGTAAGCAGTGGACGCCCAGGATGACCTTGAAGACGGTCTGCAGACACATGAGGAGTGTCACACATTGGCGGCTGCAATACTGGCTGGAAGCCAAGATTTTCAGTGGAAAGGACAACGTAGTCGCAGATGCGTTGTCCCGCATGCACTAACCAGACATGACTCTTATTTTAAGGGGAGGGGTATGTGACGGTGTTCCCCCCCCTTCTAATTCTCCCACGCCTGCTGTAAGAGTCATGTCCACTATTCCCGAGCGTTCTCTACATTGCAGGCATCAATTGAACATATGTGGGAGAGAACAGTATTCTCGATGAGCCGAGAAATTTGCGAAAATAGAACATTTTGGCCTGTGGGATAGGCCCTTTAGGGAGCCAATATGGCGCTGGCGAGTCTGTTCTCCCGCCAAAACTGTGTGACGTCAGTGGCGCCAGATTGGTCACCGTCAGCGACGTGGCACTGGGAGCCAATGAAAACCAACTTTGGGAAAAGTGACGTCACATAGGCATGGGGGGTCCGGCCGTGTTGGCGCCGTGGCGATATCAGTCTTTCACGACACGTCCGAGAGGTAGGACGCGCGATCGGTCGTCCTGTCAGAGTGACGGATTTACCGAACTCCGGTGGATGTAAGCGTCTCCAGTTGTTGGCACGCACTCTGTGAGGTCTTCCTGCAACCCAGATGTGGCTCAGATAAGGAATTGACAGAATATTGAGCAACAAGTGCTCAGGGACAGGTGTGTTGCAAGAAGTGGGCCGGGCATCGACGTGTGTCGTCATTGGCGGTTCACCAGTATAAGAGACAGCTTAGTGGCCGGGCCACCCACCGTGAGTGAACCGGGTTGACATCTTGTCAACCAGGTTGAACGTGTGATCGACGATCCTGTCAAGTTTGACAGTAACCCCACCTTCGTGGAACCCTACGAGTCAACAGTTGGATGCAAGCACGTCGAGAAGTCTTCCCAAATACCTAGCGATATATCTAGACGACGAGGGAATTGACAGTGAAGTGAGCTTCAAGTGCTCTGAAGTCGGGTGCTGTGCGTGTGGAGCTTAAGCAGCATCGTCTGGGACGGCTGGTAACTTCACAGTGACTTCGTAGTGGTGAGAGGCAGTTCCTCTGGGAGTACAGTGACAAGAACTAATTGGGAAACGTACGACGACCGCCGAGACGTAGGCTGGCTGCCGTAGTTGGGAGGAAAGTTGACGGCCAGGAGACCGACTTCAACCCTGCGACGTACTGTAGAGGAAGGAGCACGGACCTGCAGTGTACAGAAGCGGCGAGACGCGACATCCTAAGGCGTGGGGCTTGTGTTTCTGGATGGTGAACGAGGCGAGAGCCTGGACCAGGAGCTACAACCCAACTGTCATCCTAGGATAGGTGAAGTAGGTGTTTACAGTTACCCTCCCATTTCCCCTTTAGTTAGCTATATATATTCTTGTCAGGATATTTTATATGTCGTGAGCAAGTCTCACTTGAGTCTAAGTCACAGAGTGCACAGTATGTGGTGAGCCTGCCCAGAGCGCTCACAGTATCAGTTTACATATATATCTATGTGTGGGTGTGTGCAAGCACCAAGATTCATCAGAGAATTTACTGTGACTATTATTAATTTACAGTGAGTATTATTATTATATATATATTGGTAGTAAACCAGATATTGGTGTGTTGATCTCTATAATCTATTGATATAAATGCCTGTGGATTGATCTCTATAATCATTGATATAAATGCCTGTGGATTGATCTCTATAATCTATTGATATAAGTGCCCGTGTGTTGATCTCTATAATCTATCGATATAAATGCCTGTGTGTTGATCTCTATGATCTATTGATATAAATGCCTGTGTATTGATCTTCATGATGTATATATATATATGCCTGAAATTTGATTACTGATTTATATATGACATGACTGTGTACTGAATAATATCATATACGTGAAGTGATTGCCAGTGATATCTCTTTGAGAGAAAGTATAGATATAAAGAAAAGTTCAGTGATCAAGCGAGTGCATTCACAGTAAATATTATTAAGAATAGAGTAATCTTTTGGTACGGTGGAAAGTCACTGTGAGAGTATTGTGAATAAGATGTTGATCGTGAGGCCAGTGAAATCATAAGTAAGCCATGTGAATGTTGAATAGTGTTTTGGAAAAAGTTAAATAAACGGGGATCGTGACAGAATTAGAAAACAAGTACTAGTCTGTTCCCACGATCGCGAGGGTCCCGGTCAGCTGAGATCTGACAGGTGACGCGTGGCGCTGTCAGGTGTTGCCATATCGGTGCGCTCCAGAATATTATGCTATGAATGGAGCAATTGTCATACATTATTCCTGATACATTGATGCATATATATTTCTCGTTGTCTTTTAAGTAAAATACCAAAACTCTTTGGTGTTTTATATCATCCCCTCCATTTATCTTGTGACCGTGTAATGAAGTAAAGCAGAGTGACCTGCCTGATACCATATTACTGGAATTTGCTCTTGCCACAATTACACCTGACCACTGCAGTGTTACTGGAGACCTGAAAACCAGTTTGCGACCTTGAAGGCTGTGTAAGAGTTCGGTGTCGGGGCGGGCCACAGATTGAGGGAACGATCTGTGGCCCCACTCATCTTGCAATTTAAAGGCCGGTTGTGAGACCGACTGGGGTACTCTCCGAGGCGAGCAGTGGAGCCTAGAGGATTGAGGGAAGACCCGCCGAACGACGGTGAGTAAGGGTTATTGTCGGAGCAACCACCTGGAATGGAGATCCAGTCTACCTTTGCTTTAACCCTTCACTAACGAGAACACCGTGAAACCCCGACAATATATATATATATTTAATAGGGAAGGGAGTACCACCTCTGGCTGGAAGAAGGGGGACCCTTAGCCTCGGAGGAAACCACACATAGGGCATTAGAGGGAATGTTTAGGTCCCCTCCAATACAGTTTCTGTGTACTTTTCTCCTACCACCCCCTTCCCTATGATTTTTTTTGCTTTATTGTATATACTTAAATGTTACAATATGTACATTGGTTGATGCAAAGAGTGCTCAAAGGTTGTGGACCTCTTGAAGCTCATCCGCTTCTGGACAGGAACCGAGGATGCAGCAGGCTTTTCCCTTCTGGATCGCCACACTGAGGCGTTGAAACAAAAACTGGCAGCTCTTGGGTCTCTGGTGACGTCAATGAGCTTGGAGCCTAATTCCTTGAGAAATCCCAAGGCACTCTTGCCCCAGGGGCCATTTGTCTCAGACGCTATGGGAACAAAGGTGTATTGACCTTCCAATCGCCTTTATTTGACTGATTTTGCTATTTCCCTGTGGTTGGCCGCCCCACCTGGTTGATCAGCACCGAAGTGTACATAGGTGTCAGCCAGGGTGGATACACATGTGTAGTCCCACACCAACTGTTTGCCCCCTTTCCAGGAGTGTATGGTGATGCCATCCGGGCGAAGTGCGGGGAAATCTGGGTTTTGGTTCCCTAAGATGCGTAGTTCTCTCACCACTGGGCACTGAGCTGAGGCGAGACTTCTCTTCATGATGTCATTGACCTCGTTGTGTCTTGCATGCCAGCCCTTTGTGCTTCTGCAATGCAACCCATGCAGGCCATATTGGTCTGCTTCCACCCTGTTGCAAATACACTTGTATTCAGTGTGAATTGAGGCACCAAGGAGGAGGGCCACTGCTACACGAAGGGATTCTGGATCTAGATGCGTGCCCATTGCTGACATGGGTGCTGCCAGGAGGAAGTCTCCTGCATGGGGGGCACTCACTGCTCAGAGGCGGGCTTTCTCCTTGTCTGATATTGCGGCGATGAGTATGACATCAGCTCTTTTTTCTACTAGTGGGTGGTCCCATTTGGACTGTTTGTGTTTTTTTATGGTTCTATGATGGATGCTGGGGCTGCAAGAGCTTCCCACTGATTTGAACATTCAGTGAAAGCAGGATCGTGTATACCTGCTGAATTACTCATGAGTTCAGGTAGGATATCTCTTACAAAATCGTGCGATGCATGGGAGGAGGAAAGGAAGGCTGGTAAAACAATCTGGGAGGCTGCGCGGACATCAAGGCCGCCGAGTCTTACAGGAAGGGTTGCTTGCTCCCACTGAGAGTCGTCCAATGGCACGTTCAGGACTTTCACCAGCATGGATCTCAGAAGGGTATCATACACATTTAATTTAGGGCTGTTGTAGGATGGGGAACACCTCAGAAAGTAAGTCAACTTAGGGAGAGATAGGCATCTTGTGAGGAGGAAGAGAGCATCATTTGCATCCATCTTGTCAATCCTGTCCAGTATTCTCTCCTTAGATCAGTGATTTTTGCATCCAGGACCTCCTCGATTGCTTGAGGGTCAATGGAGGCACCCAGGAGGGTGCAGTCACGTGGCTTGACAACGAGAATATCTGGGAGCACATTTTTTATTTGGCAAGTTATATCTGGGATTGCGGGAGACTATTTCGCATTTGGATGCATTGAGAATGAGGCCCAAAGCTGCTCCTTGCTCCTGGATTTTCCTTATGTCCTCCAAAATGGCATCCGGGGTTCCGGCGATAGTGCCATCAGCCAGTTACCAGATGTTTAGTTCGCTTGTCAAACTATCAGTGACCTCTTTGATAGCTAAGCAGAAGAGAAGGGGGGCCAAGGGATCACCTTGTTGGACTCCTTCACAGGAGTCTATTTCATGCTCCCCAAAAAAAAAGCTTAGAGTCTGCACTGTAGCACGATCGGATGAATGGGTAAAGGGGACGGAAGGACAGCGTTTCTTCTGACTTGATTGAAGGCATTTTTGAAGTCAAGTCTTACTAGTGCCTTCTGGTCCGAGAGATCAGCAATGTAAGCCCGCGCTGCATGTACTGCAGCTTCACAGCCTAGGAAGATCCCAAACCAGAGCTGATTAGGTTTCAGCAAGGTGGCTGCTTCCTGGCTGATAGATCTCACTGCCGCCTTAGCTACGAGGCGTCGGAGGGTGTTGCCAACGGAAATGGGCCTAATTCCCTTATCCTTCTTCTTTAAAGCACCGAGTGCTGCTCCATAAAAGAGAGGCCTGATGTCCTCAGGGATGCCGCCGGCCAAACATATATATATTTGAGAATCTGGTAAGTTCCACTAGAAGGTCTTTGGCGGCATCTCCCAGCACCGGGTTCAGCATTTGTTTGATGTGCTGGGGTCTTAGACCTGTAAAGCTCCCTGCTGAACCTTTGGGAAAGACATGGCTGCTTTGTACACCTCAGATTCTCGAACAGTCAAGGGTTCTATTTCAGTATTGTTTTCCTGGGATCCTTGCTACTGTCTGGGTCTCTGGGTGGGTGTTTGTCTTGTAGAGTCCGTGCTGTCGTGGCGTTCCTCAGGACAAAGTGTCATCGCTGGTTATGATTCTGATGGCACCTGTGGTATTGCCCTCTTCTATTTTCCTGGTGATCTGTGCTCTCAATTGGTGATTTTCGGGTGAGCTGTTGTTTGTCGTCCTACGGCTGGTGTTATTGGCACGAGGGGGAGGCGGACCAGTTGTCTGCTCTGGGAAATTCCTTAAGAGCCCTAATTACGGAGGTTGCTAATGTCTTGTTTTACCCCATGCCTAGCATTACCTCGGCGGTAATGCTAGGCATGCATTCCAAAAAGTAGGAGATTGTGCCATGCACCAATGGTCCTAGAAGCATTGTTGACCTTTGTCAGCAGACTGATGAGTTTGGTAGCTACTTGGTGACGGGCAGCCTTGGGGATGTGGGGCAAGGTCCTGGTGGACGTCGCTTTGACCGCTTTAAGCAGATTGCTGAAATAAAGTTCAGGGAGGTAGTGTTGCTTGCTTCTGCAGCAGGTTGTCCATTGTCACTGTCCCGGGGCTGGCGCCTAGACCCTAGACAACGGCCAGAATTGATAAGATGTCGGCGGACAGTTCCATCAGCAACAAGACAACCCGTCTGTCAACCACTTGACAGTTTCTACTTGGGCGTTTCTTCTCTTGGCTGGAAGGAGGCGTGTGTCAGGTGCAACATGCGCCATGCCTAGATGTGATGACGCCTGGCTGCCCACTGAGTGTACCCTCTCCTTCCCGAATGGAGTGTACTAAGGCAAGCATTACCCTCCTGGGGGAGTTGTGCAATGCTTGGGCGCCGTGTGTGGGTAGGCTGTGTGTTGATGGGCGGCTGGGTCGGGCGCAGGTAGTGGGGTGGGGGGTAGTTGGCGGGTGGGCTGTGCTGGGGGCGGGGGTGATGGAGGCGGCACATGTGAGTGCACTAAACTAACACAGAGGAGGTCGCCGTCACACTTTATTTATTACAATCTTGTAATATTGTAATGGTAATTACAATCTTGTAAAGCCACTAGTACGTGCAGCGTTTCGGGCAGAGACGCTTATTACACACTTTTAACACTCGGGGAAATCACTTGTGCACTCTGTTTGAAACACTACACTCGCCGAAATTTATTACGAACGCACTAACATCCGACTAATATCACTGAAGGCTGCTTTTTAGCCTCCCCATCACTCCCCCCTTCCCCCCGTACCCCAGTTGGGGGCTTGAGGTGGCGGCACTGGGATGACGGCGGTGACCCTCCCCTCACCCATACACTGTACCTGCCGCGCCATACCCAAAGCCCAAACGACGCACCTTTCTATGTTTATTTTGTTGAAATGAAGGAGATACGTTTCTTCTTGTCACCCCCGGGTATTCATACCTACATAGGTCAAGTCTTGACTGACACAGGCATCGTAATCCACGTTGAAATGGTTGAAGTGTAGGACCTTGCTCACCGCTTGTCCATCCCCCCTCCTCCTCCTCCTCACATGTGTATATATATATATATATATATATATATATATATATATATATATATATTGGTATATTTTGGTAGCAGTCTTTCCTGTAGACATATATTATTAAATATGACCGAAAAAGTAAGATTAATAATTCTAACACGAATTTTCTCTATTTTCCTTATGTTTCTTTTTACTGGTGACGGTAAATGAAAAATCAATTCTCCAAAATTCATTTTTATTTCTAGTCTGACGCGACACTTGAGCGCGTTTCGTAAAACTTATTACATTTTCAAAGACTTTAGTTTATCTACACACAACTTATGGTTTATGAAACAAACATTGGCTCTTATACCTGCATTGGGTGAGGTGATGTAATACATTAGTGGGGTGAAACACAGAACATGGAAAACGGGGTATAGATTTGTAAAAGTAGAAGTCGGGTCCAAATAGAACTGCAGAAGGCCTATTGGCCCATATTTCTTGATGTTTCTATATTGGAGCGGAGTCTTGAAGTGGGTAGAATATAGTTGTGCGTTAATTGGCTGTTGATTGCTGGTGTTGACTTCTTGATGTATAGTGCCTCGCAGATGTCAAGCCGCCTGCTGTCGCTGTATCTATCAATGATTTCTGTGTTGTTTGTTAAGATTTCTCTGGTGATGGTTTGGTTGTGGGAAGAGATTATATGTTCCTTGATAGAGCCCTGTTGCTTATGCATCGTTAATCGCCTGGAAAGAGATGCTGTTGTCTTGCCTATATACTGAGTTCTTTGGGGCTTACAGTCCCCAAGTGGGCATTTGAAGGCATAGACGACATTGGTCTCTTTCAAAGCGTTTTGCTTTGTGTCTGGAGAGTTTCTCATGAGTAGTAGGTTGGCAGTTTTCTTGGTTTTATAGTAAATCGTCAATTGTATCTTCTGATTTTTGTCTGTAGGGATAACGTTTCTATTAACAATATCTTTCAGGACCCTTTCCTCCGTTTTATGAGCTGTGGAGAAGAAGTTCCTGTAAAATAGTCTAATAGGGGGTATAGGTGTTGTATTAGTTGTCTCTTCAGAGGTTGCATGGCGTTTCACTTTCCTTCTTATGATGTCTTCAATGAAACCATGGAGAAGCCGTTGTTGACTAGGACCTGCCTTACCCTACAGAGTTCTTCGTCGACTTGCTTCCATTCTGAGCTGTGGCTGAGAGCACGGTCGACATAATCGTTAACAACACTCCTTTTGTACCTGTCTGGGCAGTCACTGTTGGCATTTAGGCACATTCCTATGTTTGTTTCCTTAGTGTAGACTGCAGTGTGGAAACCTCCGCTCCTTTCCATGACTGTTACATCTAGAAAGGGTAGCTTCTCATCCTTCTCCATCTCGTAAGTGAAACGCAACACAGAATTCTGCTCAAACGCCTCTTTCAGCTCCTGCAGATGTCTGACATCAGGTACCTGTGTAAAAATGTCGTCAACATACCTGCAGTATATGGCCGGTTTCAAGTTCAAGTCGACTAAGACTTTTTTCTCGATAGTACCCATGTAGAAGTTCGCAAACAGGACACCTAGGGGAGAACCCATGGCGACCCCATCTACTTGCTTATACATGTGCCCATCCGGGCTCAAGAAGGGTGCCTCCTTAGTACAAGGTTGGAGTAGTTTCCTCAGAATATTTTCTGGTATGTCAAGAGGAGTACAGGCCAGATCACGATACACTCTGTCCATTATCATCCCGATTGTTTCATCCACAGGTACGTTGGTAAACAGTGATTCTACGTCCATCGAGGCTCTTATCCCTGTTGCCCGTGTTCCCCGCAGTAAGTCGACAAATTCCTTCGGGGACTTCAGGCTGAAGGCGCAAGGGACATAAGGAGTCAGTAAGCCGTTGAGTCGTTTCACCAGTCTGTACGTGGGTGTGGGTATCTGGCTGATGATGGCCGAAGTGGGTTTCCAGGCTTATTCGTCTTGACATTTCCATACCATCTATCCAGGTTTTATTTCCCCAATAATCTTTGC
>WNGS01006098.1:21334-40476 GCA_020271785.1 Procambarus virginalis | reverse complement strand
TGGTTGATACCTGGTTGATGGGGTTCTGGGAGTTCTTCTACTCCCCAAGCCCGGCCCGAGGCCAGGCTCGACTTGTGAGAGTTTGATCCACCAGGCTGTTGCTTGGAGCGGCCCGCAGAGCCACATACCCACCACAGCCCGGCTGATCCGGGACTTCTCTTAGGAAACAGTCCAGTTTTCTCTTGAAGATGTCCACGGTTGTTCCGGCAATATTTCTTATAGTCGCTGGGAGGACGTTGAACAACCGCGGACCTCTGATGTTTATACAGTGTTCTCTGATTGTGCCTATGGCACCTCTGCTCTTCACTGGTTCAATCTTGCATTTTCTTCCATATCGTTCACTCCAGTACGTTGTTATTTTACTGTGTAGATTTGGGACCTGGCCCTCCAGTATTTTCCACGTGTATATTATTTGGTATCTCTCTCGTCTCCTTTCTAGAGAGTACATTTGGAGAGCTTTGAGACGATCCCAATAATTTAGGTGTTTTATCTCGTCTATGCGTGCCGTATATGTTCTCTGTATTCCTCTATTTCAGCAATCTCTCCTGCTCTGAAGGGGAAGTGAGTACTGAGCAGTATTCGAGACGGGACAACACAAGTGACTTGAAGAGTACAACCATTGTGATGGGATCCCTGGATTTGAAAGTTCTCGTAATCCATCCGATCATTTTTCTGGCTGATGCGATATTTGCTTGGTTATGCTCCCTAAACGTTAGATCGTCGGACATCATTATTCCCAAATCCTTGACATGCTGTTTTTCTACTATGGGAAGATTTGATTGTGTTTTGTACCCTGTATTATGTTTCAGATCCTCATTTTTGCCGTACCTGAGTACCTGAAATTTATCACTGTTAAACATCATATTATTTCTGCTGCCCAATCGAAAACTTTGTTGACATCTGTTTGTAGTTTTTCAATGTCTTCAGCAGAGGTAATTTTCATGCTGATTTTTGTGTCATCTGCGAAGGATGACACGAAGCTGTGACGTGTATTTTTTTGTCTATATCAGATATGAGAATAAGGAACAGTAGCGGTGCAAGGACTGTACCTTGAGGTACAGAGCTTTTAACATCGCTTGGACTCGATTTTATCTGATTGACTGTTACTCTTTGTGTTCTGTTCGACAGGAAATTGAGTATCCAGCGTCCTACTTTTCCAGTTATTCCCATTGACCTCATTTTGTGAGCTATCACCCCATGGTCACATTTGTCGAAAGCCTTTGCAAAGTCTGTGTATACAACATCTGCATTTTGCTTTTCTTCTAGGGCTTCTGTGATTTTGTCATAGTGGTTGAGTAACTGTGACAGACAGGATCTTCCCGCTCTAAATCCATGTTGTCCTGGATTGTGCAATTCATTGTTTTCCATAAAACTAGAAATTTGATTCCTAATCACTCTTTCAAACACTTTTATTATGTGTGATGTTAGTGCAACTGGCCTATAATTTTTTGCCAAGGCTTTACTCCCCCCCTTGTGCAACGGAGCTATATCTGCAGATTTAAGTGCTGCTGGTATCTCCCCTGTATCCAGGCTCTTTCTCCATATTACGCTGAGTGCTCTCGCTACTGGTACTTTACATTTCTTTATGAATATTGAATTCCATGAGTCAGGCCCAGGGGCTGAGTGCATGGGCATATTGTCAATTTCTCTTTCAAAGTCTTCCGAGTTTGTGGTAATATCCGTTATATTATCTGCAGCTTGAATGTCATTCATAAAGAAGCTGTCTGGGTCATCAACTTTCATGTTGTTAATTGGTGTGCTAAACATAGCCTCATACTGGCTTCTTAGAATTTCACTAATCTCTTTGTTGTCCTCTGTGTACGTACCTTCATTTGTAATTAACGGTCCAATACTGGTCGAGGTTTTGGATTTTGATTTAGCGTATGTGAAAAAATATTTCGGATTTTTCCTTATCTCTTGTATAGCTCTCTGTTCCAATTCCATTTCCTCAGACTCATATGATCGCTTCAACGTTTGTTCGATTTCTTCGATCTCCCTGCTTAGGCTTATTTTCCTTGCTTGTGATAGTTGTGTCTGCCGAAGCATTTCCGTAATTTTTTTCCTTCTCCTGTACAGTCGTCTGCGTTCTCTTTCTAGAGTGTTCCTCTTTCTGCCCCTCCTCACCGGCACGTGCTTCAAGCAGACCTTGTAAGCTTCAGCTGTCAGTTGAGCTATTCCCTGTGTGGGAGTTTTGTCGCTTAAGACCGTCTCCCATTGAATGGTTGAAAGGTCCACATTTATTTTTTCCCAGTCAATCCTCTTATTGTTGAAATTGAATTGATTGAATATTCCTTCTCGCTTGTTGGGTCTCTTAGATCTACTACCGTTATTTATGCTAGTTCGCACTTCAATGAGCTTATGGTCTGAGTATGAAGTATCTGAGATTGTTATGTCTCTGATTAGTTCATCATTGTTTGTGAATAACAAGTCTAGTGTGTTTTCGTTCCTAGTTGGTTCTGTAATCTGTTGATTGAGCGAGAATTTGTCACAGAATCTCAAAAGTTCTCTGACCTGTGGCTGGTTATTTCCCGGGTCATTCCCTGCTATGATATTTGTGTTTGCCATTCTCCATCTTAGACTCGGTAAATTGAAATCTCCAAGGAAGATAATATCTGGAGCTGGGTTTGCTAGGTCATCAAGTATGTTCTCTATTTTGTGCATCTGCTCTGTGAATTCCTCAACCGTTGTATCTGGCGGTTTATATATTAAAATAATAATTAGGTTTAGTTTCTCTACCTTAATTCCAAGTACCTCTACCACCTCATTAGTTGAGTTTAGTAGTTCTGTGCATACCAGGTCCTCTTTAATATACAGACCTACTCCCCCATTTGACCTAGTTTTTCTATCACATCTGTATAAATTATAATTTGGAATCCAGATTTCACCATCCATGGAATCTTTTGTATGAGTTTCCGTGAATGCCCCAAATATGGAGTTTGACTCTAATAGGAGACCATTTATGAACTTGACTTTATTTCTTGACTTTGGCTTTAGACCTTGAATGTTTGCAAAAATGAATGATTGTCCATATTGTGTGTCACTTCTGGAAGATTTTGGTGGTTCTCCCTCCTCTCTACCCTGACCCAGGGTGTGTTGTTGTGGCAATGGTTTGTCCAGTTTTGGAAGTGATATTGGGGAGTGTGGTAGTCTCTGTGTAGTTGGGGGGTGTAGTATGTGTGGGCTTGATGACGAAATGTAGTCCAGTCTCGGGCATTTCCCCCTCTCCATCCGTACTCCTGCCACGTTTCTGCCTGTCTGTTTCTCCCTCCGTTTCTGCCTGCCTCTAAAAAATGTTCAGGGCTATTATATTGGACTTCCTCTCTTATATAGCGCTGTGTACCTCTGACGTGGAAATCGGGGCAATGAAGATCGTAGCATTTCCTCTCATTAACTGAGAGTTTGCATAGCTTAGGGTGAAAATATCTACATTCTGTATCAAAACGACATCTGCCTTTCCCTAACCAGTTCCGGCATTTCCGTGGGTGCATGAATGAGCATTCCGTGCCTCTGGGCCCATATCTGCACTGTCCTTTTGCATAATACCTGCAAATATTTTCATCTGTGATTGTATTTTTCTTGTTTGTATCCGTGTACGACTTGGCTACCTCTGTGATTTTTGTTCCAACTGTCTCGTTTCTGCATTTATTCTCAGTATTACCCTTATCTTTCGCCTTGTTGCTTTCGTCTTTCTCATTCGTCTCATTTTTTATCTCCTTATTCATATCACCAGTTTGCTCTACAATATTGCCTTCATTTTTGTGTACCTCGACGCTATGTCCTTCTACATTGCTACTTTGACTCTCTAAATTCTCAATCCCTGGGTTGTGCTCAGAGTTCGTTGCTGTCTTTATATACTCTGCATATATTTCTGGTAGTTTTTTTGTGAATTGTAGCCTGTGTACTTCAGGAATGTCATTCATTAGTTTGGCAATGTTTTCCCACACCTGTCTGTCACTTTCACAGATCCAGTAGGTACCTTCCCTGTTTGCATATTGTGTAGGTAATCCTGTACAACTCAGGTGAAATCTTATGTTACAAATATTACATACAATGCCTACAACAGTCTTCCGAAGTGCCTTATATGTTGAGAACTACAAAAAAGTTTATGAAAACTATTGTGCCTTATGTGCTCCCTGTCAGTCAGCCTTCACTGACACAATGAGTGCATTTGGAGCCGACATGGTGCAAGGATGTTCCTTGATTGTGCAGATTTGTCCAACAAAGTCACGGAATGAACACTATATGTATACAACGACCAAGCCTTATCCCATTAGCCGAAGAACTGAAGGGTGGATCACCTGCATGGGGGTCTGGGGGCTCCCCCTTCCCACTCCCGGGGAAGGGGGAGCTGTGCAGACATGCAGCCTGGTTGATACCTGGTTGATGGGGTTCTGAGAGTTCTTCTACTCCCCAAGCCCGGCCCGAGGCCAGACTTGACTTGTGAGAGTTTGGTCTGCCTGCCTGTCTCCCTCCCTCCCAAGCTCTGCCTGCCTGCCTCCCTCCCTCCCTGCCTCCCTGCCTGCCTGCCTGCCTGCCTGCCTGCCTGCCTGCCTGCCTCCCTCCCTGCCTGCCTGCCTGCCTGCCTGCCTGCTTACATTTCAGCCTCTCTATCCCCTGCTTGCCTGCCCATCCACCCACCAGTCAGCCTTCACTGACACAATGAGTGCATTTGGAGCCGACATGGTGCAAGGATGTTCCTTGATTGTGCAGATTTGTCCAACAAAGTCACGGAATGAACACTCCAGCCTCTTGGCAAATCGAACTATAGTGTTATAATTAAAGTTGCCATAATTTTAGTGTACAATAGTTTTCATAAACTTTTTTGTAGTTCTCAACATACAGCAGAACTACTCAACACAGTGTTAACGGCATAATACACTACAGTATGTATTTACTGTACAGCATTCACAACTCCATGAGACTTCAAGATGGACATAACTCCAACAATAAGGTAAATAACAAATGTAACACAGTATTTTTTACTAGAGTAATAATATATAGGTAAAGTATATAATATGATAATGCATTTTTATTGTCTACAAGAAAAAAAAAGAGACACTGACGCATACGCCTCATGAAGGTCGCCCCTTGCAACGAATCCAACGCTCCAACGAACTGGGGTCGGTCCCATATAGTACGTTGAATCGAGGTTGTACTGTATATGTATACAACGACCAAGCCTTATCCCATTAGCCGAAGAACTGAAGGGTGGATCACCTGCATGGGGGTCTGGGGGCTCCCCCTTCCCACTCCCGGGAAGGGGGAGCTGTGCAGACATGCAGCCTGGTTGATACCTGGTTGATGGGGTTCTGAGAGTTCTTCTACTCCCCAAGCCCGGCCCGAGGCCAGACTTGACTTGTGAGAGTTTGGTCCACCAGGCTGTTGCTTGGAGCGGCCCGCAGGCCCACATACTCACCACAGCCCGGATGGTCCGGCACTCCTTGAAGGAAACAATCTAGTTTCCTCTTGAAGATGTCCACGGTTCTTCCTGTAATATTTCTGATGCTCGCTGGTAGGATGTTGAACAACCGTAGGCCTCTGATGTTCATACAGTGTTCTCTGATTGTGCCCATGGCACCTCTTCTCTTCACTGGTTCTATTTTGCATTTTCTTCCATGTCGTTCACTCCAGTACGTTGTTATTTTACTGTGCAAATTTGGGACCTGTCCCTCCAGTATTTTCCATGTGTATATTTTTTGGTATCTCTCTCGTCTCCTTTCTAGTGAGTACATTTGGAAAGTTTTGAGTCGATCCCAATAATTTAGGTGCTTTATCTCGTCTATGTGTGCCGTATATGTTCTCTGTATTCCCTCAATTTCAGCAATCTCTCCTGCTCTGAAGGGGGAAGTGAGTACTGAGCAGTACTCAAGATGGGACAACACAAGTTATCTGAAGAGTACAACCATTGTGATGGGATCTCTGGACTTGAAGGTTCTCGTAATCCATCCTATCATTTTCTGGCTGGCGCAATACTTGCTTGGTTATGCTCCCTAAACGTTAGGTCGTCAGACATCATTATTCCAAACCCTTGACATGCTGTTTTCCTACTATGGGCAGATTCGATTGTGTTTTGTACCCTGTATTATGTTTAAGATCCTCATTTTTGCTGTATCTGGTTGATACCTGGTTGATGGGGTTCTGGGAGTTCTTCTACTCCCCAAGCCCGGCCCGAGGCCAGGCTTGACTTGTGAGAGTTTGGTCCACTAGGCTGTTGCTTGGAGCGGCCCACAGGCCTACATACCCACCACAGCCCGGTTGGTCCGGCACTCCTTAAAACTCACTCACTCCTCCAGGAATAAATCTAGTTTCCTCTTGAAAGGAAATTTCAAAATTGAAAGGAAAAGTTTCCTCTTGAAATCTGAGTACAGTACCTGGAATTTATCACCGTTAAACATCATGTTATTTTCTGCTGCCCAATCGAAAACTTTGTTAATATCTGTTTGTAGTTTATCAATGTCTTCAGCAGAGGTAATTTTCATGCTAATTTTTGTATCATCCGCAAAGGATGACACGAAGCTGTGACTCGTGTGACGTCATACTTGTTTGCTCGTTTTCAACTGGGGAGTTCTGTCCACTCGTTTGTCTAATTTTGCCGTTTTTAACCAGAATAGCATTTTGTTTGGTGGTGCTTACCTTTCTGGGTGCCTGTCCCGGTCAATGGCAGATATAGAATGCTCCAAAATCACATGTGCATTTCTATAGGTCATTGCTCCTCCTGCCTCTCTGAGGAGGCCAGGTTCTGGCTCATGGTTCCTGATAGGCCTAGAACTCCACCCACATCAACTGATGCCAAAGTTAGGGATATCCATATCAGCCTGGGAAGCCAAAGGGGCTTTCCCCAGAAAAAGTTTCTAAATCTGTTAGCATTCTTTCTAAGATCAGATATTATGTACCTCCCCCTGCTCTGGTGACGCACTATTACTCTCTCATCTACCTTTATCTCAATTATTGTCTAGTGACACCTCGGCTTACAAATGCCCCTCTTTACGAACTTTTCAGGTTACGAACCCAATTTCTTCGGAAAATTTGCATCGGGTTACAAACTTTGCCTCGGGAAACGAGTTTGTTGATATGCGTATGGGCCGACCTAGCGCATGGTGGCACGGCGATCGTGCTTCAGTTTACCAGTGTCACTCGCCCAAGAAAGCCAGTGGTAAGGTTCAAGCCAAGAAAACAAATGTGAGAATGAACATAGAGGAAAAACAAGAGATCATTCGTAAACATGAAAATGGTACATGTGTTGAACAACCATGTACCAACCGTGATTGTTGAACTAGCTAGGCAGTACTATAAATCCATGTCAACGATATGCACTGTATTTGCTAAGAAAAAGAACATTATGAGTGCTAAAGTGGCAAAAGGCGTTTCAACAATCACGAAACAAAGAACACAAACACTTGAGGATGTTGAAAAGTTGTTATTAATTTGGATAAACAACAAGGAGTTAACAGGTGACAGTGTTTCAGAGGCCATCATTTGTGAGAAATCAAGGGTATTGCACGAAGATCTTGTAAAGAAAACACCTGGAACGAGTGCAGATACAAAAGAGTTTAAGGCAAGCAGGGGGATGGTTTAACAATTTAGAAAAAGAAGTGGTATTCATAGTGTTGTGAGGTATGGGAAGGCTGCCAGCTCAGACAAACCAGCAGCTGAAAGATTTATTGAAGAATTTAAAGATTTTGTAGAGAGTGAGGGATATCTATCGCAACAAGTGTTTAATTGTGACGAGACTGGACTATTCTGGAAAGATTGCCTAAGAGGACATACATTACCCAGGAGGAAAAGTCATTGCCCAGACACAAGCCTATGAAAGATAGGTTTACTCTTGTGCTGTGTGGTAATGCGAGTGGCGATTTGAAAATTAAACCCTTGCTTGTGTATCATTCTGAAAATCCAAGGTTTTCAAAAAGTATAATGAGCAGAAAAGCCAAATGTGTTTGATGTGGTGGGGTAATAATAAGGCATGGATGACTAGGATATTTTTTACGAAGTGGGTGAATGAGGTGGTTTGCCCTTCCATACAAAATATCTGCAGGAGAAAAGTTTGCCACTCAAGGCCATGCTTCTCTTAGACAATGCTCCTGCTCATCCTCCAGGCTTGGAAGATGCATTGTTGGACAAATATAATTTTGTTAAAAAGTTCCTTCCTCCTAATACCACTCCTCTAATTCAGCCTATGGACTAGAAAATCATTGCTAATTTTAAGAAATTTTATGAGAGGGCACTTTTCCGGAAATGTTTCAAAGTGACTGATGCTATAAATCTCACCCTCAAAGAACCCTGATCTCTGACTGGAGAAAATAGTGGCCCAAATGTGCTTCGGAACTAGAATTTGAGGGGTTTGAGTCTGGAACTGAAGTGCCTATTGTTGAGGAAATTGTTACTCTGGGCCAGAAAATTGGCCTGGGGTTGGATGGTGCTGATGTGGGGGAGATGGTGGAGGAACACAGCGAAGAACTGACCACCGAAGAACTCCTAGCCCTTCAAAAGAGCAGCAACAATAGGCAGCTGAGGAAATGTCTTCAGGGGAGGAGGAGGCAGTAGAGAATGTCCCTTACTCAACAATTAAATAAATAAATAAATAAATAATAAATAAATAATAAATAAATAAATAAATATGTTTATTCAGGTAAGGTACATACATACAAGTGATGTTACATTAATGGATCGATTTATAGATAGAGCTAGTACATACAATGCCTAAAGCCACTATTACGCAATGCGTTTCGGGCAGGAAAAACATTAATATCTAGAACTTAATACTAATTGAGCATAAAGAATAAAGTGTGTTGAGAACAAATACAAATAAAGATAAAAAAAGGGGGAACATGACTAAAAAGCAGCACAAATACAAAAGGTTGACAAACAGCGTTGATTAAAAAAAAATAACAGACATGGGTTGACAATAGAGGGGTAAGGTAGGTTACAGGGAATTTATTAGGTAGTGTTTAGTTTTAATCTTAAACTGGTTGAGAGAGGTACAGTCTTTAACATGGTTGGGAAGGTCATTCCACATTCTGGGTCCCTTGATTTGTAGAGCATTTCTAGTTTGATTAAGTCGTACTCTTGGAATATCAAAACTGTATTTATTTCTGGTGTGGTGCTCATGGGTTCTGTTACAACCTTCAATGAAGCTTTTGAGTTCAGGATTGGCATTACAGTTCAGCGTTTTATATATGTATGATACACATGAGAGAATGTGCAGTGACTTAATATCTAACATATTCAGAGATTTGAGTAGGGGTACCGAGTGATGTCTGGGGCCAGAGTTGGATATTGTCCTAATAGCAGCTTTGTGTTGAGTAATTAGAGGACGTAAATGATTTTGGGTAGTAGAACCCCAAGCACAAATACCATAGTTGAGATATGGATAGATGAGGGAGTAATAGAGAGTCACCAGGGCAGGTCGGGGTACATAATATCTGATCTTAGAAAGAATGCCAACAGTTTTTGAAACTTTTTTTGATATATTTAGAATGTGTCCCTGGAAATTCAGCTTGTGGTCAATGAGAACGCCAAGGAACTTGCCATCTAATTTGTTACAAATTTGGGTATTGTTATTTTGAGATTTATTTGATTAGAGGATTTATTGCCAAACAGAATATAGAAAGTTTTGTCAATGTTAAGGGTGAGTTTGTTGGCAGTTAGCCAAAGATGGACTTTATTTAGCTCAGTATTTACTGTGGCATTTAGAGCAAGGGGGTCAGGACTGGAGTAAATGAAGGTTGTGTCGTCAGCAAATAGAATTGGTTTGAGGTGTTGGGAGGCATTTGGAAGGTCATTAATGTAGATGAGAAAGAGGAGAGGGCCAAGTATGCTGCCCTGAGGAACACCAATGTTGATGGGTAGGGTGGGAGAAATTGAATTATTCACAGAAACATACTGGAGCCTGTCAGTAAGGTAAGATTTGAGGTATTGCAGGGAGTGTCCTCTGACTCCATAATGATGTAATTTAAGAAGAAGGTTTTGGTGGTTGACAGTGTCAAAAGCCTTACGCAGGTCCACAAATAACCCAACAGGGAACTCATTTTTATCAAGAGCTGCATGAATCAAGTTAATCATACTAATAAGTGCATCGTTAGTGCTTTTTTGGGTCTGAAGCCATATTGACAAGAGCTAAGTATATTGTGTTTGGCTAGATAAGAGTAAAGCTGCTTGTAGATTAGTTTTTCAAATATTTTTGACAAGTTAGGCAGGATTGATATAGGTCTGTAGTTGTTAACATCTGTGAGATCACCACATTTGTGGACAGGGGTTACTCTCGCTTTCTTTAGAATATCTGGAAAGGTTTGGAGTTCAAGTGACTTGTTGAAGAGCAATGCAATAGCAGGGGCTAAAGATCTGGAGGCTTTTTTGTAAATTAAAGTTGGTATCTCATCAAGGGCACTAGACTTGGTTTTAAGGGAAAGGATTATCTCATTGACGTCAGTGGAATTAGTAGGCTTTAGGTACAGAGACTGTGGATAGTTACCTGTAAGATAGTCCTTAACATCAGTACTGGAAGATGGAATATCATTTGCAAGGGATGACCCAATGGAAGAGAAGAACCTATTGAACTCAATAGCAGAATCAGAGGCTGAAAGCTGACCATCGTTATTGGACAGGAGTGTTGGTTTGTTATTTAAAATCTTCTTTGATCCCAATATTTGTGAGATTGTGCTCCAAGTTTTTTTAATGTTGCTCTTTATTTGGGTAAATTTATCTTCGTAGTATTTAGTTTTGGCTCGTCTAATTATTTTAGATAGCAATAACGAGTAATTCTTTGAAATTCTTTGGAGACGGTTCCTAACCTATACTTCTTCTCAAGTCATGTTTTATTAATGGATTTAAGTATTCCCTTTGTAAGCCAAGGATTGTTAAGCCTTTTGGTTGTGACTTGTTTTGTAAGCCTAGGACAGTGGGTGTTATAAAGTCCAAATATGATCACATGGTCCAAATGTGATCAAGAGTCGTGGCAGTACTATCAGTGATTCTAGTAGGTCTAGTGATTAAGGGTATGAGGAAGCAGAGGAATTCATACAGTTGAGGAAGCTAACAGCAGTAGGGTGTTCAGGCTCGCAGAGGTCAATATTAAAGTCCCCTGCGATAATTAGATGGTTTTGTTCAGTCTGTTATCGAGTATTAGATTTCTAAGGTTTGAATTGAATTCGGACACATCAGTGTTAGGAATTCTATAGACTGCACCCACAGACAGGACAGACTCGGCACCCTGACTCTGAAACTGGCGAAGATATACTCCCCACAGCAGTCTCTAGTTCTAATTATTTTTAAGCATGTTAGTTCTTGGTGGTAGTAAAGAGCAGTACCACCACCTCTCTGAATTTGACGACAGTTGTGAATTGCAGAGTAGTTAGGCATGTTAAAGAGTTGAGTAGTATCCTCTTTCAACCACGTTTCAGTAAGTATAATAAAAGAGAATTTGTTGTCAATAGTTTCAATCAAGGCACTAACATCATCGAAGTGTTACCTAGGGATCTAACGTTCAAGTTGATTACAGAGATATTGTGATTATGTGTTAATACATTGTTTACATCATGTGCTGTAAAATATCTGCAATTTTGATCATTAAAGTGATGATTGTCATATGGATAAGAGGTTTAGTTCTGGGTCTACTATACTTGTCTGCATAAAAAGGCTGGTTGCAGGAAAACAAGGCAAGAGTGGCAAAATACAAAATAGAAAATAAAGAAAAGTAGAATAAAAATTCTAAAGTAATATAAACTAAAGGTAACTTAAGTAATAAAAACTTAATGGGAACTAGGAATGTAAAAAATGAACTAGAAAAAATTAATAATAGATGACAATAACAATTATAGACAATAGATTAGGAAGTGGTGTAGGTTGTGGAAGAAATGCAAACTTTTGTTGAAACGACTCACCCAGAGAAAGCTGTAGTAGGCCGTTACCTTAACCTTTTCAATGACAATGTGATGCCTCACTACAAACAAATATAAGGAAGGGAAAAACAATCTTCAATGGAACAATTTCTAGTGAGAAACTCAAGCAGTGAGCCACAACCAGGTCCTAGTAGTATGCAGCAAAACATGCCAGTGTGTACCCCAGAGAAGTCATCACTGCCTGATGTTATAATGCCAACAGGAATCATCAGTACACCTTTTGCACTGAAGATTTGGGTGAATTTGGTATAAAATTTACTTTGAAGTTAATTTTTGGGGAGTCTGGAATGGATTAATTCATTTTTCATTATTTCTTATGAGGACATTTGCTTCAGTTTACAAATTTTCGGGTTATGAGCCATCTCTGGAACGGATTAAATTTGTAAACTGAGGTACCACTGTATTTGTGCTTGGGGTTATACTACCCAAAATCATCTACGTCCTCTAATACCCAACACAAAGCTGCTATTAGAATAATATCAAACTCTAGCCCCAGACACAAGGACACAGGGCCAAGAATTAGGTAAGGGTATTCTGTACCTAATCTAAATCTTTGAATATGTTATATCAAATCTTGGTATTAAGTCACTGCACATTATCTCAGGTGTACCCTATATATTTAAAACTCTGAACTGTAATACCAATCCTGACCTTAAAAGCTTCCTAGAAGATTAAACAAAACAAATGGCTACCAACACCAGAAACAAATACCTATTTGATATTCCAAGAGTGCGCCTTAACCAAACTAGAAATGCTCTACAAATCAAGGGGACCAAGAATGTGGAATGACCTTCCCAATCATGTCAAAGGCTGTACAGGTACCTCTCTCAACCAGTTTAAGAGAAAAACTAAGTACTACCTAAACCCTTACCCCCTAAATGTTAACCCATGTCTTGCTATTTTCAAACAATACTGTTGACCAACTTGTATAATTGCTGATGTTTACATATTCCCCCCCCCCCTTTTTTATTCCATTTCAACTCAATTTATAATTTAATCTAAATTATTATTAAGTTTTAGTCCACGTGTTTTTTCCCCACACTTACCCGAAATGCTGTGCGTATTAGTGGCTTTAGGTATTGTATGTACTAGCTCTATCTATAAATCTAACATTATGTTTGTAACCTCTTCTATGTTTATATTTTTACCCAAAGAAACATTTGAATTTGAATTGGGGGGATATTCGACAAGCCACCAGCTTCCTGCCCTCGTCAAGGCCACTATTGTTAGTGGGCTCTCCGGTAAACTCAGGTATACTGCTACATCCACCACNGGAGGCCTATGCCACGCTTTCCAACTTCAGAATTGCGTTTAAATACATGGATGGCGATATACTAAAGAAATTGTTCACGACTTTTGTTAGGCCAAAGCTAGAATATGCAGCGGTTGTGTGGTGCCCATATCTTAAGAACACCTCAACAAACGGAAAAGGTGCAAAGACATGCTAAAAGTGGCTCCCAGAACTGAAGGGCAAGAGCCTACGAGGAGAGGTTAGAGGCATAAATATGCCAAAAACTAGAAGACAGAAGAAAAAGAGTGATATGATCACTACATACAAAATAGTATAACAGGAATTGATAAAATCGATAGGGAAGATTTCCTGAGACCTGGAACTTTAAGAAAAGAGGTCATAGATATAAACTAGCTAAACACAGATGCCGAAGAAATATAAGAAAATCACTTTCGCAAACAGAGTGGTAGACGGTTTAACAAGTTAGGGGAGAAGGTGGTGGAGGCCAAGAACCGTCAGTAGTTTCAAAGCGTTATATGACAAAGAGTGCTGGGAAGACGGGACACCACGAGCGTAGCTCTCATCCTGTAACTACACTTAGGTAATTTACTATGACAAAATCACAGAAGCCCTAGAAAAAAGCAAAATGCTGATGTTGTATACACAGACTTTGCAAAGGCGTTCGACAAATTGACCATGAGGTGATAGCTCACAAAATGAGGTCAATGGGATAACTGGAAAAGTAGGACGCTGGATACTCAATTTCCTGTCGAACAGAACACAAAGAGTAACAGTCAATCAGATAAAATCGAGTCCAAGCGATGTTAAAAGCTCTGTACCTCAAGGTACAGTCCTTGCACCGCTACTGTTCCTTATTCTCATATCTGATATAGACAAAAATACAACTCACAGCTTCGTGTCGTCCTTTGCAGATGACACAAAAATCAGCATGAAAATTACCTCTGCTGAAGACATTGAAAACTACAAGCAGATGTCAACAAAGTTTCGATTGGGCAGCAGAAAAAACATGATGTTTAACAGTGATAAATTTCAGGTACTCAGGTGTGGCAAAAATGAGGATCTGAAACATAATACAGGGTACAAAACACAATCGAATCTTCCCATAGTAGAAAAACAGCATGTCAAGGACTTGGGAATATGATGTCAGACGATCTAACGTTTAGGGAGCATAACCAAGCAATATTGCGTCAGCCAGAAAAATGATCGGATGGATTACGAGAACTTTCAAATCCAGGGATCCCATCACAATGGTTGTACTCTTCAAGTCACTTGTGTTGTCCCGTCTCGAGTACTGCTCAGTACTCACTTCCCCCTTCAGAGCAGGAGAGATTGCTGAAATAGAGGAATACAGAGAACATATACGGCACGAATAGACGAGATAAAGCACCTAAATTATTGGGATCGTCTCAAATCTCTCCAAATGTACTCTCTAGAAAGGAGACGAGAGAGATACCAAATAATATACACATGGAAAATACTGGAGGGCCAGGTTCCAAATCTGCACAGTAAAATAACAACGTACTGGAGTGAACGATATGGAAGAAAATGCAAGATTGATCCAGTGAAGGGCAGAGGTGCCATAGGCACAATCAGAGAGCACTGTATAAACATCAGAGGTCCGCGGTTGTTCAACGTCCTCCCAGCAACTATAAGAAATATTGCCGGAACAACCATGGACATCTTCAAGAGAAAACTAGACTGTTTTCTAAGAGAAGTTCCGGACCAGCCGGGCTGTGGTGGGTATGTGGGCCTGCGGGCCGCTCCAAGCAACAGCCTGGTGGACCAAACTCTCACAAGTCGAGCCTGGCCTCGGGCCGGGCTTGGGAGTAGAAGAACTCCCAGAACCCCATCAACCAGGTATCAACCAGGTAACCAGGGCGAACGGGGAATGATGACATCACACGCCAACTTACGGACCCCATAGCAGCCAAAGTAAGGACAATTTTGATTTTTTTTTTTACATACCGATACTGAGGGAAGGGTTTATGACACTTTAAAAAATCAAAAGAATTTTTTCTAGAGAATTTATTTTCTGCGCACTGTTGGGGTGTCATATTTGGAGGCAACGCAGTTAAGGGGGTTAAGAACCAAAGCAGATTGAGCTCTAATATTTTGCAAAGTGTCATTTGGGGTCTAGGGCTATCTGACTGCAAAATTTCATGCCGTTTGGAGAGGGTCGAGTGGGAGCCATAGGTGACTTTTTGGTTATTTGAGATGGAATGACCCATTACTTTCTTTCAGTTTGCTGATTATTTCTACATGATAGTCCACTATAATAGCTAATTTTGCCATTTTGTTGTGTAGACTGCTTATATCAATGCTTTCTTCATTAAAACCCCCAAAATCTAGTTCTGTTTTTTTTTCCTTCTTGCTGGTGGCCATCTTGAATGTTGTTGTCTGCACTGTGAACACTAGGGCAACTTTTCTTCATCCAATTTTTCACTTCCCTTGGCACATTCGTGTTATCTCACCTATTTTCCAAAGCACTACACCTTTATGTCACTTGGGACACCACTCACTATCATCAACCTGTACTACAATACTAAGGAATTGTGAAATATCCTGGAGCTCCTCTGATGCAGGTGTTGACACTAGGGGTGTCACCGTTTCAAAAAAAAAAGTGACCCTAAGCACATGCAGCCCGAGTACCTGTGAATGTTACTCCCAGCTTGCACATCACCATAAGAGCAGTATTGAACAGAGGACAGCACAACAAAAGTCCGGAGGTGGAGCCACAACCTGCTTGATACCTGCTTGAAGGGGTTCTGGGAGTTCTTCTACTCCCCAAGACCGGCCCGAGGCCAGGCTTGACTTGTGAGAGTTTGGTCCACCAGGCTGTTGCTTGGAACGGCCCGCAGGCCCACATACCCACCACAGCCCGGTTGGTGCAGCACTCCTTGGAGAAAACTATCTAGTTTTCTTTTGAAGATGTCCACAGTTGTTCCGGCAATATTTATTATACTCGCTGGGAGAATGTTGAACAACCGTGGACTTCTGATGTTTATACAGTTTTCTCTGTGTCTATGGCACCCCTGCTCTTCACTGGTTCTATTCTGCATTTTCTTTCATATCGTTCACTCCAGTATTTTCCATGTGTATACAGTGGCACCTCGATTAACGAGTTTAATCCGTTCTGGCACCGAGCTCGTTATGTGTGCTCGTTATATACTGCTACAATCACCACACAGTAACTGTATACTGCTACAATCACCACAGTGACTGCATACTGCTACAATCACCACACAGTAACTGTATACTGCTACAATCACCACAGTAACTGTATACTGCTACAATCACCACACACAGTAACTGTATACAACTGAAACATTGTCCATATCTGAGCAAACTTTATGCAGACTCTGAGGCGGTTTACCTCCTTCGATCCTGCCCCTGGATGGTCTCCTACTTCACGGGAGAGATTAATGTTGGCCTTGGGGTATACCTCACCTCGGTAAACTGGCTGAGTTGATGTCAGGTGAGGAGGTCAGCGCCAGTAGACTCCACACGTCTCCTTTTGTTTACATGAGTTATCAATGGCGGCGCTGGGAGACCCGCTGCCATGTCAGACTCATACACGGAGAATTTCGCCTATTACAATGTCATTCAAAATACAACACATACTATGATCTAGTAGATGTATATGATATGGTGCACGTATTTGTATATTATTTAATTCGAGTATAGGTATCACTTTTTACAGTAAAATTATTGGTGGTTGTTTCGATCATGAGTGATGTTGATATGGACGTTATTCCTAAATGAGTCTTTTATCAAGGACTTAACGAATGAGCCACAGAGACATTAAAGGAATTTTATCTCAAATCCTTATCCTAACCCCTTCCCATGCTATAAAGTAGTAATGGCTTAGTACTTTCGCCTTGATAATTAATTATTTATACTATATATTTATTTATAGATACAAGAAGGTACATTGGGTTTATGAGAGAACATAACATTGATGTTTTTGCGGTGACCGGACCATGGTCGTGTGCAGTCGCAGTATTGGCGCTCTTGGCGTCCGCTGCTTGGTGGGAGGTGGAGTATTGGCCCACACTCTTCGTTTTTGCACGTGGTGATACAGGATATTGTGAATTTGTTCTCGATTGTTGACAGTGCCTTTGAGTGTCGACAAAATGGCTGAGGCGGTATGCCTAAGTGGTAGTGAGGAGGACAAACAAGATGATAACAGATCGTTTGAAGTAGTAATGAACAAGAATAAACGATGAAATATCACAGACAGCGAGACAGTGAAAGTGAGGATGAAATAACAAAGAGACCAAAAAATGAAACCCTACTCAGCAGGACTCAAAAGAAGCAATTTAATAGAAGGAAGAGGCTGTTGTTCCCTACAACATGCCAACTGAACTTCCACCAAAAGCTGGAGTGGACGGTACGTCTGGCTAAGGAGTGTATGGAATATGAACCACTCTTCAAGGAGGGTCTTCACTGGCCCTACATAACAGTTGGGACAGAAAAGGCCGTGGAACGCCTAACGACGGTTGGTTTTGAGAACATTGTGATGGTTACTCCAGAAGAAGGTATGGTGCACACAAAGATCATATAGTTTTTAAGTATCTGTTACAACCCTAGGTTCCTCAATTGGAAACCAGAGGTCAAATTGAGCTAAATAAACTACCTTATAGTAGTGGGACGCATGGCGAGGTGCATGTGTTTGTATCTTCCTTGCCAGACGTAAGACGAATCTTGTTGCTCACAAGCATTCAGACTCTTGAGCTTGTTGTGGATTAAGTATAACAATGTTATAAGATTAACTATCCTTAGAACGAGTAAAGTAACAATATGATGCATAGGGGAAGATTTTTAATGTGTATAGCTGCACGATCAATTATGCTCATCCCGGCACCACACAATGCGGGAGCACTGATCTGGTCGCTGGACGCGGTCTTCTCTGACTGGCGTTCGTGGGGGGTCAAGACCTTTCTGAGCTGCTCTGCACTCCTCTACCTTTCCTCTTACTTATTTCCCTTACCTTAAGTTAAGTACTGTGTTTGTAAGTGTGCCTACTCTGGAAATGACAGATTGTGTAGACCTGGGGTAGTATTTGCCTGTGTTTTGGGTACCCCTAAGTGTAGTGTTGTGTTGTGTTGTGTTAGGGTACCACGTGGTCTCACTACCCTAAGCTGCATCAAGCTTCAGTTTCTTAACCAGTAGTACTTTACCCTAGCTTGTTCTCAGTGTAAACCTTGTATCCTGCTTATGTGGACCAAGGCTTTTAACGTAAGATAGTGTGGTAAAGTAATTATTATTATTGTTATTGGTGTGGATGTATATGGGGGTTGCTAAGGGGTTAAAATAAGTTAGTTTAACGGAGTATCCATTCTTCCTGTATAGGAGATCTATGATCTACCTCTAGGCTGACAATTGCAGTAATAATCCGCTATAAGTTTATTTTTATATTTTTATTGGGGGCCGGGCCTTTTAGATCTCCATAACTTGGGTACATCTGTATTCTAACTGCCCTTACCCCAATTAATACTAGATCCCCCATAGCAAGCCCATCATTTTATAACAAGTGGGGGTCTGTCTGGGATCAACTTTATAATTGTAAAAAATTTAATTTTGAGTGCCAAAACTAAAAATTCTTGTTTTCCGCAGAACGGTTGTGTTAGCCTAGGGCCCAACTCATCTGACTAGGATAGCTTGTACTGACTGGACACCCAGCTGGAGCCCTTCATGATTGAGGTAAGTGTGGGCCTTGTGTTAGGGGCCGTGCAAATTTTTGTTTTTTCCAATTTTTATTTTTTAATTTTTCTTTGGCTCGGAGCTAAATTAATTAGTGATGGAGGCTAAAATGAAGGACTGGCAGATGATCCTTCAGTGGTAGAGATAAAGAAACTACCAATCTAATTAGTCATTGTTAGGCAAGGATTTGGCCTAGAATTAAATGACGCGGATAAAAAGTGGACTTTGGGAATGAAATATTACAACATTGCATTGATCAAGAAACTATTGGCTAGGTAACAGGACATAGG
>WNGS01006098.1:8134-18134 GCA_020271785.1 Procambarus virginalis | reverse complement strand
CTCGACTTCCGATGCTAATCCGTTCCCAGAGACGGATCGGATGTCGAAATATTGGAAGTCGAAGCGAATTTTCCCATAAGAAATAATGGGATTTGAATTAATCCGTTCCCCACCCTCCAAAATATTAACAAAAATACATTTTATACTGAATACAATGTTTTTTCTAACTACAATACAGTACCAAAGTTACTCTTACCTTTATGGAGGGCTCTTGATGGCATATGGAAGATGGTGATGGGGCAGGAGGAGAGTTGTTACTGTTTGGAAGGGGCGTCCCCTTCCATTATCACATCAGCCAGTGATGTTTTCTCTGGGGTACGTTTCTCCTACGTTTTGCCTGAATACCACTAGGACCTGGTTGTGGTTCAGTGCTTGTTTGTCTCACTACAAATTTGTCAAGAGACATTTGTTTTTCCATTCGTTTTAACATTTGTCTGTAATGATGCATCACTTTAGCACCCATAGTGTCCTTTTTCTTAGCTAGTATGGTGGATATCGTTCACTGAGATTTGTTGTACTGCCTAGCAAGTTCACCTACCTGCACACCATCTTCATATTTACGAATGATCTCTTGTTTCTGCTCTATGGTCATTCTTACTTGGGATATCATATGTTGAGCCTTACCACTGACTTTCCTGGGACTCATGGCGTATTATATAATAATTACTTTAATGTTCAAAATGCAAAAAATCACCACAAAAGCGGAATTTCTTATAGGCGCGATCGTCACTAAGCGAGTAGCTGTAGTAAACTGAGCCAGGTCGTACCGCGTGACCAGGAACCACGCGCTCGGCCGACCCGAACGTGTACCAACAAATATCGGATGTCGACGACACCATCGGATGTCGAGTCACATTTTTTTATGAAATTTATATCGGAACTCGAATTTATCGTAAGTAGGGGCAATCGGATGTCGAGGTGCCACTGTATATATATATATATATATATATATATATATATATATATATATATATATATATATATATATATATATATATATATATATATATATATATATATATATATAACTTGTATTATTTAGCCATGATAGTATAATAAAAGAACCTGAGTGTGATAATGACTGGGTACAATGTTCAAATATCAGTGATTCAATGCTGTTCACGATGTTCACAGCGCTAGCCACAGCACCACAGCATTATTTCGTCCATCTAGGAATCTTCAAATGGCTTTTTAGGTTCCTTTTCAAAATAAACGTGTAGTCACTTATTTATTTACAGGAATTAGTGACCAGGATTGTGATAATAGCAGGATTGTGGTTATAATTAGAATTGTGCATAGTATTGTGGAAGGAGGAATTTTGGTGAGGGAGAGAGGGAGAGAATTGAGGTAGCCTCATTGTGTGTGTGTGGCAGTCACTCTTGTTTTGCTCACCATACTAGCTTAGTGGTTTGCTATGGGCAACACATATGTACATGGGTATATACAGTGTGTGTGTATATAGCAACAGGAGAATGTTGAGAGCAGCTATTTTGGTGAGGGAGGTGACGTCGTAATTGTAGCGTCGTCTGCGGTCTGCTGTGTGATTTTTCAGGCAGTGTATGGTGGCCACTGTGCTGTTTAGACACAATACTGCCTTACTTGCACAGTTCTGGTAAATAAAACATGTAGATAGGTATATATAACATGTGTAAATAGTGTAATAAGAACAATAACAGTATGGTGGGAGGAGCAATGTTGGCGAGTAAGATGTTGGAGTGAGGGAGACTGGTTGGGTGTGGCTGCTCTCACTTGCGGTGTTCTGAATGTGTTGATGGTGAATGTATATACAGAGCACCACTTGGTTTCTGAACTTTAGTTATCCGAAACTTCCAGTTTCCCGATTGGGGTTGGGGAGTCATGCTACACGAACAAAGTTCGGGTAGGTAGCGGTCCACCAAGCGTCACGCCAGCCCGTGGTGATGGGTGGGAGATGGTCCAGTTAGTCATCTTCTACTCTGCGATTTCACAGATTCACGGCTTATTACTCCTATTATTTTGATTTGTCACGAGGCTGGAGAGTTCATTCTGTAATTTTGTTCTACATATCTGCACAATCAAGAAACATCTGTGCACCATGTTGGCTCCAAATGCACGCATTGTGTCAGTGATGGCTGACTGGTGGGTGGATGGGGGAGCTTAGATGGAAGGCAGTAGGAGAGAGAGGGGGAGAATTAGAGAGAGAGGGGAGAATTAGTGAGAAAGGGAGGGGGAGGTAGGCAGGAAGGAAGTAGTGAGGGGGGGATGGGTGAATTAGGGAGGGAGAGAAAGGCAGGCAAGCAGGCTGACAGGCTGGCACAGGCAGGCAGGCAGAGAGGCTGGCTGGCTGTCAGGCAGACTGGCAGGCAGACTGGCTGGCAGGCAGGCAGACAGGCAGACAGGTAGGCAGGCAGGCAGGCTGGCTGGCTGGCAGGCAGGCAGGCAGGCTAGCAGGCAGGCAGGCTAGCAGGCAGGCAGGCTAGCAGGCAAGCAGGCAGGCAGACTGGCTGGCAGGCAGGCAGGCTAGCAGGCAGGCAGGCTGGCAGGCAGGCAGACTGGCTAGCTGGCTGGCAGGCAGGCAGGCAGGCTGGCAGGCAGGCTGGCAGGCAGACTGGCTGGCTGGCAGGCAGGCAGGCAGCCTGACTGCCTTTCCCTCCCTCCCTAATTCTCCCATTCTCCCTCCTAGCATCTTTCCCTACCTTTCCCTCCCTCCCTTTCTCACTAATTCTCCCCCTCTCCCACTATTTCTCCTCTCTCACTAATTCTCCCCCCTCTCTGTTGGTGGAGTGGTGAGGGAGGCAGTAAGGAAGATTTGCTGACCAGGCGATTGTTGCCAAATTTATTGCCCATATTGTATTACAAATTTTAATCTTAGTTGTAAAATATTTATGCCAAAATGTTAATTTTATATATTAATATACATTATTAATGATTAACATGTTATATGATTTCCTATTTATTAATTAAACAAATATAGTTTTATTTATGAATTATGCACAGTTGGCATATGTGAGCAGGCGCTGACAGACATGTCCGCCTCTACACAGCCTCCACCCTGTTAGTAGTTCCCCCTCCTCCGTAGCCTGCTGTTCTCATGCTATGAGGAAGGCAGTGAGGGAGGGATGGCAGGCATTGAGGGGGAGAGGCAGTGAGGGGGAGAGGCAGTGAGGGGGAGAGGCAGTGAGGGGAGAGGCAGTGAGGCATTGAGGGGAGAGGCAGTGAGGCATTGAGGGGGGAGAGGCAGTGAGGCATTGAGGGGGGGAGAGGCATTGAGGGGGAGAGGCAGTGAGGCATTGAGGGGGGAGAGGCAGTGAGGCATGAGGGGGGAGAGGCATTGAGAGGGAGAGGCAGTGAGGCATTGAGGCGGTGAGGCATTGAGGGGGAAGAGGCAGTGAGGCATTGAGGGGGAGAGGCAATGAGGCATTGAGGGGGAGAGGCAGTGAGGCATGAGGGGGAGAGGTAGTGAGGCATTGAGGGGGAGAGGCAGTGAGGCATTGAGGGGGAGAGGCAGTGAGGCATTGAGGGGGNTTCCTGATTGGGGTTGGGGAGTCATGCTACGCGAACAAAGTTCGGGTAGGAAGGGTCCGCCAAGCATCACCCCGGCCTGTGGTGGTGGGTGGGAGATGGTCCAGTTTGCCCACTGTGACTTCACAGATTCACGGCTATTATTCCTATTATTTTGAATTGTCATCAGGCTGGAATGTTCATTCTGTGCTTTTGATTTACATATCTGCACAATCAAGAAACATCTGTGCACCATGTTGGCTCCAAATGCACACGTAGCGTCAGTGATGGCTGACCGGTGGGTGGATGGAGAGCTTAGGTGGGAGGCAGTATGAGAGAGGGGGGGAGAATCAGTGAGAGGGGGGGAGAATTAGTCAGAATGGGAGGGAGAGATGCTAGGAGGGAGGGGGGAGGTAGGGAGAGATGAATGGAGGTAGGTAGGAAGGGAGGGAAGTAGTGAGAATTAGGGAGGGAGGAAAAGACAGGCAGGCTGGCAGGCTGACTGACTGGTTGGCTGGAAGGCAGGCTGGCAGGCTGGCAGGCAGGCAGGCTGGCAGGCAGGCTGGCAGGCAGGCTGGCAGGCAGGCAGGCAGGCAGGCAGGCAGGCAGGCAGGCAGGCAGGCATGCAGGCAGGCAGGCAGGCAGGCAGGCAGGCAGGCAGGCAGGCAGGCCTGCCAGCGAGGTGAACCACGTGACCTTTGAGAGAGTGTATGGGTTGGGGGGGGTGTCGGTGGTGGGGGAGGGACCAGCTGACTTCATAAGCCTAACCATACTCGACAAACCTGTGACCCAGATTTGTTTCTTAAATGGACATCATCGTATATTTTTGGATGGCAGGCAGGCAGGCAGGCAGGCAGGCTGGCTGGCAGGCTGGCTGGCTGGCTGGCTGGCTGGCTGGCTGGCTGGCTGGCTGGCTGGCTGGCAGGCTGGCTGGCTGGCTGGCTGGCTGCTGGCTGGCTGGCTGGCTGGCTGGCTGGCTGGCTGGCTGGCAGGCAGGCAGGCAGGCAGGCAGGCAGGCAGGCAGGCAGGCAGGCAGGCAGGCAGGCTGGCTGGATGGCAGGCAGGCAGAGAGGGAGGCAGACTGGATATGGCAGGCAGAGAGGGAGGCAGGCTGGATGGCAGGCAGAGAGGGAGGAAGGCTGGATGGCAGGCAGAGAGGGAGGCAGACTGGATATGGCAGGCAGAGAGGGAGGCAGGCTGGATGGCAGGCAGAGGGAGGCAGGCTGGATGTCAGGCAGAGGGAGGCAGGCTGGATGTCAGGCAGGCTGGATGGCAGGCAGAGAGGGAGGCAGGCTGGATGGCAGGCAGAGGGAGGAAGGCTGGATGGCAGGCAGGCTTGATGGCAGGCAGAGGGAGGCAAGCTGGATGGCAGGCAGAGAGGGAGGCAGACTGGATATGGCAAGCAGAGAAGGTGGCAGACTGGATATGGCAGGCAGAGAGGGAGGCAGACTGGATATGGCAGGCAGAGAGGGAGGCAGGCTTGATGGCAGGCAGAGAGGGAGGCAGGTTGGATGGCAGGAAGAGAGGGAGGGAGGCTGGATGGCAGGTAGAGAGGGAGGCAGGCTTGATGGCAGGCAGAGAGGGAGGCAGGCTGGATGGCAGGCAGAGAGGGAGGCAGGCTGGATGGCAGGCAGAGAGGGAGGCAGGCTGGATGGCAGACAGAGAGGGAGGCAGGGATAGTCATGTGGTTGAACCGCGTGACCTTGAAGAGAGAGTATGGGATGTAGGGGGGGGGGGTTGTGGTGGTGGTGGGGAAGAGACCGGCTCACACCCGAATTTTAAGCCTAAAACACTCGACCCCTTAGCAGAATGGCAGGGAAGGAGGCAGGCAGAGAGTGTGGCAAGCAGGCTGGCAGGATGTTCCTGCAGGCTGGCAGGATGTTCCTGCAGGCTGGCAAGATGTTCCTGCAGGCTGGCAGGAAACATCCAGAGGATGTTTGCCAGACGTCTTAATAATCAGTTAGGAACAATTAAGGACTTTTATAAACCGGATCAGGACTTCACTTATTGGAGAGTACAAACAAAATACGGTTTCATTTACGCTATGAACCTGTCGATGTTTTCCCCTAGAGTTTTTTCATAAATTTTTCGTAATTTTTTTTTGTTTTTACATTTCAAGTTTATTTTTGCCCTTTATTTCTCGTTTATGAACTTACATGTTAACCGACGGGTCTCGTCCCCAAGGGGTTCGGAAACCAAGTGGTGCTCTGTAATTGTGTTCCCGAGTTCTTGGAATTTCTGATATATGCAAACTAGAGTGTAGAGTACTCTTGAGTTAGTGACTAAAAGAATCTTGCCTGGAACATGATTCCAGTTGACACATGCTAACAATATCTTTTGATACAGACACGTTCCATTCCTTGTCTTGTATGTACTGACTAGAATGGATGGTGGTAGCATTTCTACTTCTACTTTCTACTTCTACTTACCTTTACCCTCTACCTCTACTTACCTCCGTATGCTCTCTCCTCTCCCTCCGCCTCTCTCCAAACTCTCCCTTTCAACTGACGACCCTCCTCGCTCCTCCCACCTCTCTACCTCTCTCACCCCAATCCCTCACTCATTACTTCATTATTCCTTTTCTTTCCTTTCAGTTCTCTTATGCGTTCCTGGCAGTGAAATGTTCTGGAGTTTCTCTCTGGAGTTGCGGGTAGCCGATCAGGTACAATGCCTTGTGGATGTAGCACCTAGTCCTGATTACCTGCCTAGGTAATCAAATACAGAGCACCACTTGGTTTCTGAACCCCTTGGGGACGAGACCCGTCGGTTAACATGTAAGTTCGTAAACGAGAAATAAAAGGAAAAAATAAACTAGAAATGTAAAAAAAAAATTACAAAAAATTTATGGAAAAAACTCTAGGGAAAAATATCGACAGGTTCATAGCGTAACTGTGACCGTATTTTGTTTGTACTCACCAATAAGTGAAGTCCTGATACGCTTTATAAAAGTCCTTAATTGTTCCTAGATGATTATTAAGACGTCTGGCAAACATCCTCTGGATGTTTCCTGCCAGCCTGCAGAAACATCCTGCCAGCCTGCCTGCCAGCCTGCATGCCAGCCAGTACTCACCTAGTTGTGCTTGCGGGGGTTGAGCTCTGGCTCTTTGGTCCCGCCTCTCAACCATCAATCAACAGGTGTACAGGTTCCTGAGCCTATTGGGCTCTATCATATCTACACTTGAAACTGTGTATGGAGTCAGCCTCCACCACATTACTTCCTAATACATTCCATTTTTCAACCACTCTGACACTAAAAAAGTTCTTTCTAATATCTCTGTGGCTCATTTGGGCACTCAGTTTCCACCTGTGTCCCCTAGTGCGTGTGCTCCTTGTGTTAAATAGCCTGTCTTTATTAACCCTGACGATTCCCTTAAGAATCTTGAATGTGGTGATCATGTCCCCCCCTAACTCTTTTGTCTTCCAACGAAGTGAGGTTTAATTCCCATAGTCTCTCCTCGTAGCTCATACCTCTAAGCTCGGGTACTAGTCTGGTGGCAAACCTTTGAACCTTTTCCAGTTTAGTCTTATGCTTGACTAGATATGAACTCCACGCTGGAGCCGCATACTCCAGGATTGGTCTGACATATGTGGTATATAATGTTCTGAAAGATTCCTTACACAAGTTTCTAAAGGCCGTTCTTATGTTAGCCAACCTAGTATATGCGAGTCTGCCAATCAGCCTGCCAGCCAGTCTGCCAGTCAGCCTGCCAGCCAGTCTGCCAGCCAGCCTGCCTGCCTCACTCTCTGCCTGCCTCCCTCCCTGCCATCCTGCTAACAGGTCGAGTGTTAGGCTTAAAATTCGGGAGTGAGCCGGCCTCTCCCCCACCACCGACAACCCCCCCCCCCTACATCCCATACTCTCTCTTAAAGGTCACGCAGTTCAACCACGTGACTATCCCTGGCTCCCTGCTTGCCAGCCAGCCTGCCTCCCTCTCCACCTGCCATTCAGCCTGCCTGCCATCCAGCATGCCTCCCTTTGCCTGCCATCCAGCCTGCCTCCCTCTGCCTGCCATCCAGCCTGCCTCCCTCACTGCCTGCCTCCCTCTCTGCCTGCCATCCAGCCTGCCTTCCTACCTGCCATCCAGCCAGCCTGCCTGCCTGCCTGCCTGCCAACCTACCTGCCAGCCTGCCAACCTGCCTGCCAGCCTGCCTGCCTGCCTGCCAGCCTGCCAGCCTGCCAGCCTGCCAAAAATATACAATGATGTACATTTAAGAAATAAATCTGGGTCACAGGTTTGTCGAGTATGGTTAGGCTTACGGAGTCAGCAGGTCCCTCCCCCACCACCGACACCCCCCTCCAACCCATACACACACACACACACTCTCTCAAACGTCACGTGGTTCACCTCAACATCCATACATCCCTTCCTGCCTGCCTCCTTCCCAATCTATCTGCCTGCCAGCCTGCCTGCCTGCCAGCCAGCCTGCCAGCCAGCTTGCCAGCCTGCCAGCCTGCCTGCCTGCCAGCCTGCCTGCCTGCCAGCCAGCCAGCCAGCCAGCCAGCCAGCCAGCCAGCCAGCCAGCCAGCCAGCCAGCCAGCCTGGCTGCCTGCCTGCCTGCCTGCCAGCCAGCCAGCCAGCCAATCAGCCAGCCAGCCAGTCAGCCAGCCAGCCAGCCAGCCAGCCAGCCAGCCAGCCAGCCAGCCAGCCAGCCAGCCAGCCAGCCTGCCTGCCTGCCTGCATGCGTGCCTGCCTGCCTTTCCCTCCCTCCCTAATTCTCACTACTTCCCTCCCTTCCTGCCTACCTCCTAGCATCTCTCCCTACCTCCCCCTCCTTCCTAGCATCTCTCCCTCCCTGACTAATTCTCCCCCTCTCTCACTGATTCTCCCCCCCTCTCTCATACTGCCTCCCACCAGTCAGCCTAATCACTGACGCAATGCGTGCATTTGGAGCCGACATGGTCAACAGATGTTTCTTAATTGTGCAGCTAAGTAAAACAAAAGCACAGAATGAACATTCCAGCCTTATGACAATTCAAAATAATAGGAATAATAGGCAGTGAATATGTAAAGTCACAGTGGGCAAACTGGACCATCTCCCACCCACCACCACAGGCCGGTGTGATGCTTGGCGGATCCCTTCCTACCCGAACTTTGTTTGGGTAGCATGACTCCCCAACCCCCATTTGGGAAACTGGAAGTTTCGGATAACTAAAGTTCGGAAACCAAGTGGTGCTCTGTACCTAGGTTACAAGGGTTGAACTAGAGAGGTTGCAATAGGAGCTCTGGGGGAACTCTAGAATAATTAACTGGGGGCAGGATAATGGACAAAGAGAGCTGTTTCCCCCGTCCCCGTTAGTTAACTGGGGGGCGGGATAATGGAGTAAAGAGAGCTATTTCCCCCACCCCTCGTTACAACATGGCGTTGGACTATATGCATTTGTGATCGTTGGTTTTTCATCCTGATTGCAGATCTCTAGTGCTATTTTGTCAACTTCTCATGGATTGGCAATCATTATTTCATTTACCTTTAGGTGTTCTTTCACCAGCACAGCAATGCCACCGCCTTTTCTAATTTTTCTGTCCTATCTCCAGACTGAGTAGGGGAGCCGGTCGGCCGAGCGGACAGCACGCTGGACTTGTGATCCTGTGGTCCTGGGTTCGATCCCAGGCGCCGGCGAGAAACAATAGGCAGAGTTTCTTTCACCCTATGCCCCTGTTACCTAGCAGTAAAATAGGTACCTGGGTGTTAGTCAGCTGTCACGAGCTGCTTCCTGGGGATGGAGGCCTGGTCGAGGACCGGCCGCGGGGACACTAAACAGCCCCGAAATCATCTCAAGATATATAGTGCCTTACGGGCTCACCATAGCCCGTGTTACTTGGAATGTTTTGTTTCAGGTAGCGAATCTTTAACAACAACAACAACATCTCAAGATAACCTCAAGGTACTTGGGAATATGACCTCATTTAAAATATCTTCAAGTTTGTCTCCGTGTGTGCAACAATGTCTGGTGTCTGCAGCTGTATTACATCATTTAATTCCAGTATCTTTGATCTCACTCCATCTATGTTGGTGTATGCAAATTTTCAGGAACATGTTCCTCCTCCTTATTTTTCACTACCCCTTTCTCTAGAGATTTTCTTGGTTTGCCTTTATGTACCATTTTACTGGTCTGCTTACCCCATCACTTTGTAGAATAAAGAATTGATTTCTTCTTAATTCCTGCTCTCATTTAGACATTTTGCCTCGACAAGATTCAATTTTAGCTTCTCTCCGTCTTCTTTTGAAAGATCTCGCCTTAACAATCATACTTTCCCTTCCTCATCACTTTGCAATTTTCTAGCATTTCTTAGTACTTCTTCCATTTGTTTGGCACCATTTAGGGTGATCCTCAAAGGTTGATCTTTCCCTTTTACGTACTTGCCAATTCTCCTGTAGTCGCAGACATTCTCTATGGTAGTAAGACCTTCCACGAAGCCAACAATTTTATCTACTACTTTCTCTTCTTCTACAGCTTTTTCTGATCTAGATGTTATCTCCTTTTCTTTGCAACCAAAAATTATCAGAGACTTACTTCGAT